>JZSA01005456.1:0-11804 GCA_000956155.1 Cotesia vestalis | reverse complement strand
GGATTCCTATATCGAATTCAAATAAGGAAAATGAATATACGTCATGTAAGAACGTGACAGGCCAGTGAGTAGCGTAGAAGACTGTCAACCATGAGGTACGGGTTCAAGTCCACTAGACGCCAGTAGCTTATTCATGAGATAAAAAGATAACATCCACTTTTCAGTGTTAATTTCAATAAATAGTTAATTAGCAT
Organism: Cotesia vestalis; assembly: GCA_000956155.1. Taxonomy (NCBI): domain Eukaryota; kingdom Metazoa; phylum Arthropoda; class Insecta; order Hymenoptera; family Braconidae; genus Cotesia; species Cotesia vestalis. Next base: position 11,610 of record JZSA01005456.1, on the reverse strand, counting down.
TTATTAATTTATTATTATTTTAAATTTTTCGAATAAAATTTTTTTCACCTTTTTGGTATGGGAATTGATGTGGGATTCTTACCCTGGATTCTTATTGGAAATCATTTGGGAATTTATGTAGGATCCCATCCTGGATTCTTATGGGAAACCATATGGGAATCCATCCGAAAACGCCATGTGGAAATCCATGTGGGAATCCAGGCTGATTTTCCCTAATTCGGCTTTTGATTGATCGAGGTCGATCAGAAGTTGGTCGTATCGACCGGCACGACCCGCATTTGATGCGCGGGTCTTATTCAACTCGGTTTTTAATAAAAACCGCAACTCCGCCAACGTCGCCTTTGGCTCGATGGCCACCCGATATTTCTCTAATTCGCTAATGACCGCGGCCTTCCTTAGCGATCAAAGCCACGTGTGTGTTCCCGGTTTTTTACTCGCCATGATTCGATATACCGAAAAAAAAGAACAAAAAAAGAAAGAAAAAGAAGAAGACTAACTTTCCCACAATCGAAAATATCCAAAAATTCCCGTTACCATGAAAACAACAAAAATCACGGTCCCTGTTCGGGCGCCATATTTTGTAACGGGTATTTTTCCGGGTAACAAAGAATAGATTTTAACCGGTGTTGTAATTTGGTAAAGGCTTACCCAGATATCTATATCCCCTAGCTCGAATGAAATCTCGCTGGAGTCCAGCGTCTTTTCAGGGATAGCTTATATAATTTATAAATAAAATTTGAGCCTGAATATAATTGATACACTATTTATCTTTATTGAAAACAACAAATATCAAAAACTTAAACGATAATATATGGGGCATTCCACGCCAAATTGGACGGTTTGGAAAATTTTGGTTTTTAATTTCCCCTTTTTTTTCATATGTTTTAGTGTGCATCAAAAAACACCTTTTCGTAAATTTTTAGATTTTTTTTACTGCTGGTTCAAAAGTTATCTTTTTTTGGTTTTTTACTCATAGCTTCTACAAAAATGGCCCAATTTCAAACTTTTTTTTTCAAAATTTTTGTTTATTTGTGTACTTTAAAAAAAAAATACAAAAAATTTTTTTGAAAAATTTTTCTACGTCATTTGAAAGTTTTAAAATTTCAAAGTCGTTTTCCGAAAATCATGCATATTTTGATTTTCCTGAAAATTTGTGACAACAAACTACTATTCATTCTACAACTTTTCAGGTGGTTCCGGTAGTAGGACCTCCATGGCTACTTTTTTTTTTTTATTCTTGAAAGTTAAAAAAATTTTTTTTCTCATCAATAGTTATTGATCGTTATTTTCGTCGTTTAATATCATTTCTTATATTATTCCGGAGTATTTCCTTACAATTCTACGCAATTGAAGGATTTTTGAAGTAATTAATTAGTCGTTAAATCTATCTATCTTTAAGAACATAATTTATATAAGTTATAATTTAATTTGTAAAAGATATTTTTCTTTTTCTAATTAATTATCTAATTTATTTTAGTAATAGTATAAATTAATTATTAATAACTTTTAAAATAGGTTCGTAATTTTCTTACACGATGGTGCTGCTCGCTTTTTTCTTATTCCGACAGTACCGACAGCTGTATCGATTATTTATCCGTTTACTCTAACCAACATTACTTGTGTTGTACTATTTATTGTTAGAAATCTATTTCAACCTGTTTTGTGTCTATTCATCGGTTTATAATAAATATTGTATTATGGAGTCGAAACTTCGATTCGATAGATGTAAGATTTTCTAGTTTCGCATCGTTGAGAGTTTTGCATTGTGCATTAACATGATCTGGTGGTACTCATACTGTCTGTGTGTGTGTTGTTTATCAAAACATCAAACTCATGAAGTTAGGTAAATACTTTATAAAAATTAAATTTCAATTGTAAAAGCTAACGATTTTAACTTTTGATAGGTTCTAACTCAGCGTCGCTTACCCGTCATATGACGATTTCATTGGTACAGTATAAGGATTGTTTTAAGCTCATACTATGTCCCAATCAATCAGAAAATTGTTACTTTCTGGAATGTGCAAATTGTCAAGGAATTAAAGTTTTCGAAGAATTATTAGAAATTGTTATTGACGAAAACTCAATAGAGGATATTACTTATAATCATTGGGTATCTAATCCTCGCTGCAGCCTTGAAACACTCATTAAGAGCTCTTCGGAATTCATTGAAATATTTTCTAAGCAGATTGTTAATCTTTTACCGCATGATTTCATTGCTAAAGAACAATCTGGTTTTATGAGAAGCAAAAAGGAATCGTTAAAAGATAATGAGTTCTTGGTGATTTGTGATTTTGCTGAAAACTATGCATTTGTGATTCAAGACGCAGTACCGGGATTTTACTGGAAAAATAATCAAGCAACGATTTTTCCCGTAGTGATTTATTATAAGAAAAATGGCGAAATAACTCATCGGAGCTTAATTATAATTTCTGATAATAATAACCATGATGCAGTTTCAGTGTTTATGTATTTTAAAATTGTCACTGATTTTATAAAAGATCTGAATCCTAATGCAGAAAAAGTTTTTTATTTCTCTGATGGAGCTTCACAGCAGTTCAAAAATTTTAAACATTTTGTTATCATATATTTTCACAAAGAAGATTTTTAATTAGATGTTGAATGGCATTTTTTTGCCACAGCGCACGGTAAAGGACCGTGTGATGGTATTGGAGGAACTGTAAAAAGAAAGGCAGCGAGAGCTAGTCTTCAACGGCCAATCGATAATCAGATAACAGCACCTCAAGAATCATATGAGTGGGCATCTGAACCGATTTCTAGAAATCTATTTCAACCTGTTTTGTGTCTATTCATCGGTTTATAATAAATATTGTATTATGGAGTCGAAACTTCGATTCGATAGATGTTGTAAGATTTTCTAGTTTCGCATCGTTGAGAGTTTTGCATTGTGCATTAACATGATCTGGTGGTACTCATACTGTCTGTGTGTGTGTTGTTTATCAAAACATCAAACTCATGAAGTTAGGTAAATACTTTATAAAAATTAAATTTCAATTGTAAAAGCTAACGATTTTAACTTTTGATAGGTTCTAACTCAGCGTCGCTTACCCGTCATATGACGATTTCATTGGTACAGTATAAGGATTGTTTTAAGCTCATACTATGTCCCAATCAATCAGAAAATTGTTACTTTCTGGAATGTGCAAATTGTCAAGGAATTAAAGTTTTCGAAGAATTATTAGAAATTGTTATTGACGAAAACTCAATAGAGGATATTACTTATAATCATTGGGTATCTAATCCTCGCTGCAGCCTTGAAACACTCATTAAGAGCTCTTCGGAATTCATTGAAATATTTTCTAAGCAGATTGTTAATCTTTTACCGCATGATTTCATTGCTAAAGAACAATCTGGTTTTATGAGAAGCAAAAAGGAATCGTTAAAAGATAATGAGTTCTTGGTGATTTGTGATTTTGCTGAAAACTATGCATTTGTGATTCAAGACGCAGTACCGGGATTTTACTGGAAAAATAATCAAGCAACGATTTTTCCCGTAGTGATTTATTATAAGAAAAATGGCGAAATAACTCATCGGAGCTTAATTATAATTTCTGATAATAATAACCATGATGCAGTTTCAGTGTTTATGTATTTTAAAATTGTCACTGATTTTATAAAAGATCTGAATCCTAATGCAGAAAAAGTTTTTTATTTCTCTGATGGAGCTTCACAGCAGTTCAAAAATTTTAAACATTTTGTTATCATATATTTTCACAAAGAAGATTTTTAATTAGATGTTGAATGGCATTTTTTTGCCACAGCGCACGGTAAAGGACCGTGTGATGGTATTGGAGGAACTGTAAAAAGAAAGGCAGTGAGAGCTAGTCTTCAACGGCCAATCGATAATCAGATAACAGCACCTCAAGAATCATATGAGTGGGCATCTGAACCGATTTCTTTACCTAGCATTGCTGTAAAATTTTTGCCTGCAAATAACTATACTATTGCAAAAGAAAAATTGGATCTGCGATACCAAACTGCTGAATCAATTACAAGGACACATAAATTTCATTGCATTATTCCAGTGGCTAACGACAATATTAGAGCTAAAGAGTATTCCAATTCGAATAATGGTTGTACATGTAAACTTTTCAAAAAATTGCGTATATAAATGTATATTTTTGTTTTGATTGTTCATAAACAGATTTCACGACTAATTAATTACTTCAAAAATCTTTCAATTGCGTAGAATCGTAAAAAAATACTCCGGAATGATGTAAAAAATGATATTTAACGACGAAAATGACGATCAACAACTATTGATGAGAAAAAAAAATTTTTTTAACTTTCAAAAATCAAAAAAAAATAGTAGCCATGGAGGTCCCACGATCGGAACCACCTGAAAAGTTGTAGAATGAATAGTTGTTTGTTGTCTCAAACTTTCAGGAAAATCAAAATATGCATGATTTTCAGAAAACGACTTTGAAATTTTAAAACTTTCAGGGGTGTGCTTCAAATGGCTTTACAGCGATGTATCGCCGTCAACGAATGAGTAATCGCCATCTCGTTCCTCGTCCCGTGAAGAATCCTTTCGTCATTTGATAATTGTTTACTTTGTCATAAAAATTTTCCTCAATCAAGTTTTTTTTTTATTTTTCATTTCTTTCAAAAAGTAGATCAATTATTTACTACATAATTAGCAAGATATTGAATACAGTTAAAGATTATTTTAGTTTCAAACTAACCATTTTTGATGGATTTTGTATTAATTGTTCTTTAATTTTGTTTATTTTCAATGAATTTTTTTTTTACATTTTTAGGATTTTTAATGGGTACGGTTAAGGTTTTGTTAATAAATTTAATGAAACTTTTAATCTTAAAATTTAAATGACCACTATGAGGCGTGCACTTTTGGATTTTCCAAACTTTATTTATATATGTGATAGTCCAAATTAAATACCGATTTGATTTACTCTTTGAGTAGTATTTGTTCCTAACAGCAACTGCACTTTATCTGCTGTTGATGTTTTGACTTGCTCAACTATGAGCGATTTGAGGCGCATTGAAGTATTTTTTTAATGAAAATATAATTTGAAAAGAAAAAAAAAAATTTACAAAACATGCATTAATTGTTGTGTATATTTTAATTTTTAATTTTCTCCAGTTCTGATAAGTAAATTTTTTGAAAAGAAATAATCTCTTTTTTTTACTGTTAAACTGAATAAATCTTATCAACTCTTAATAGCCCTTTGGGAAAATCTAAATTCGCTAGAAAATTATTTCGTTATAACAAGGATAAATTGATATCATTATTTCAAGAAATAAAAGTTATTAATATTACTTCATAATATCTCTGAAAAAGTCTGATTTTTCCAAATTTGAAATTTTGTTAACAGCTTTGAATAAGTCTTATTCAGTCTTCTTGCAGAGTCCGAAATTTACGTTAAATAATAACCTAAAGCAACAACATCTACTTTTATCTAACTTACCGACTTTTATCATAACATTTTCAGAGAGATTCAGACTGGTGGCATTCTGATTCAGAGTCCCGCAATAATGATTCAGATTACTGACAGAATCGTATTTCCACCAGGGCGCATAAATAGATTCGAATTTAGCGATAAAAATTTGTTTATTTATTTATTATGTTTTGTGCACATGAAAATTAATTTAGCAGATATTTAATAATTTTTAGAACTTTTATTACCAAATAAATTATGACAAAAAAAAAAGAAAAAAAAATTGACGTAGAAATTAAAAAACAACTGAAAATGCAATTTTTAAAAAATTATTTATTAGAATTAATTTAACTGTTGAATAAAACTAAAAATTGGTCAAGTTTACAGCTAACTTTAATGTCATTTTGTACACGTGAATGTGGTTATATGTTAAAAATTAATTTATATAATTAAGAGACTAAGAAAAATTTAGTTACATTTTTGATGACAGATTATTATCTATTTTTCAATTCTGTAAGTACCTGAATTTTTTCAATTTTTAATTTTAATATTTTATGTGTTTAAATAATATTTTTTGTTAAAAGGTACCAAAGGGGCGTGGCTTCCGGATACCCAAGCACCCGTTTTCGGGGGTATTTTGAGCCCTCTGTAAAAATTATAAATATTTATCCTATAATTCCGGGAGTCGAGACTTTTTTTAGGAAATTTCCTCCTCTTTTTGGAACTTTTTTCAAATTTTGGATATTTAAGAAAGGTTTTGAAATATAAGCAAAAAACTAAACCCCCTTTTTTTTCAGTTAATTGTTTATAACTTTTGTAATTTTTGCGAGCGCATTTTCAAATTTTTCAAAAACTTTCTAGATGTGATAACGAATCGAATGACACCTCAATCATATTTTTCGGAGCCTTCGAAAAAATTTTGACCTAAAAGGCACTTGTTGACTAGACTATATCGTAAATTGGGTTTGATATTTTCTAGCGATAGTTATTTATGATTTAAATAATTGAGAGAGAAAAAAAAATTCTGTGACAAACATATTATTATTTTTAAAGGAATTTTCATAGTTCAATTTGGTATCATCAGAAAAGTTTTGATAAGAATTAGTGCTTTTTGGTTTTATATATTTTTTAGAAGTCAATTTTTTATTTCATGTTTTTGGAGATGTTTTTAATAGTTTTTTGGTTCTATAAATTTGTTCGGTCACATTTGTCCATTAAATTATTTGTAATTGCTCCTGTGACAGCACTATCATTTTAAAAATTTATTAAAAAAGTACCCAAACTATGTACAGTGTGATTATAATTATAAAAAAATAATTGAGCCGAAGTTTTCTTTTTCATAATTCGTAAATCTCGGTAGTTGCATGATAACTGTAGGCTGCTAGTAAGATATTAAAAATATATAGAACAATGTACAAAGTCTAAAATAATATAAAAACTTAACTCTTGCATTTCTTAACTAATGAATATTCGTAGAAAATAATTTTCATCAAAACACAATATTAAATAACATGAATTGTATAAATGATAACCCGTTACATTCGTCACCTTGTAGATTTAGTTTATGAAAATAATGAGATGTGTATCAACTCATCAATCGTACGGTGTAGAGGTTAGTTATCGGTCTGACAAGCGCGCGGCTCGGGTTCAAATCTTGGTTAGATCGGAATGCGATTTTCACTTTATTTTTATAATTAGCGAAAGTTAAGTCTGAATTAAAAGTCAAACGGTCTGAACTTGCGTTAGCTCTACATTAAAAATAAAACACAAAAATAACACTTAAAAATATTCTTTTTTATCATTTTTTATCAAGTGGCATGGGCTAGACTTGGAAATTAACTATGGCCCTACCCTCGTAACCAGACATGGGCCATTCCTAGTAGCCAGGAATGGGCCAGCGTTATTATTTCAGACTTAAACCAAGACTGGGTCAACTCTGGTTTACAAGCCTTGCCCAGAGTTGTACATAAGTAGGCTAAGCCTGGGCTTGCCATACTTTCCTACATAGGTTATTACGTTTCTGAGTTCTTCGAGCTCCAAAATACAATTTTTGTGTCATTGTTAGCTCTTCAAGCTCGAAAATCTGATGAGAGTTTAATAAAACCCTATTTTTTGAATATTCAAACCGCAATAACTTTTGAACGAATGAACCGATTTTCACGCGTATGGCAGCATTCGACGCAGTTTTTAAGCGTCATAGAGAATCTTCAAGTTTTTAAATTTATCGAATTAAGAATTTCGAAGTTATTCCGAAAAAACATCTTTCTCCGTTTTCTTTCGACAACGATAACTCACGAACGAATCAACCGATTTCGACCGGGCTAGTGGCGATCGACGTGGTTTTTTAGTGTCACGCTTCAATAACCGCAGACAAAATAACCGCGACTAAATAACCGACGACAATATAACCGACGCAAAATAACTAAATGACAAAATAACTTTTTAAAGAAACATTTGCAAAAAATTCAAATGTTCAGTATAAAATTTTCGTACTTTATTAGCGCCGCATTATAACAAGCTTATAAGCTGGTGGTCAATTTATAGTTAAACATACACATAATCCGTAAAAAAAGGACAGAGTACGATAATAAGCTTATGTGTTGGTCTACTTTTGAATAAATACACACAAAATAACTACGGATTTTTCATAAGCTTTTTTTTATTTACACTATTATTAATTTATATTTATTGAAATTTTTACACTTCTCTTAATTCAAATTTATTAAAATTGATTTTATATTTTTTAGTTAGTTTTCTATAAAAAGCGCCTTTTTTATTTTTGTTAAACTATTATTTATTTTTTACTTTTGGGTTTAGTTTATTTATAAAAATGTGTTTTTGTAATTTTTTAAAACTATTATTTGTTTTGTTGAATTAAAATTCTCTTTGGTATTCGACAATTTGTTAATATTAGATGAATCGGTTAAAGATAATGATTGGAAATAAAAATTAACATCAATTCCTGCCTTATTGATTGTAGATAAAATTTATGCAAATTAACAATTCTTATTTTACAAATTGAATAATAGAATGACGCGCCCAAAGGTGTCGGTTATACCTGGAAAATGATGTAATTTATACAGTTTAATAGTGAAAGAATTTTTCTAGTATCTGGAAGTGTAATAAATACTTAGACTGAGTTTGATAATTTCACAATTTTTTTCCGTGTGGGAAGTTAAAAATTTGTTAAAGTTCGTAGACAGTTTTCAATACAAGTGAAAATCTTAAGAAAATTCAGTAGTTTTATTCGAATTACTTCAAAACCGTGCATGACAAAAAGTTATCAAGTCCAGATCAAAAAACTAGATACTTTAAGCTATGATTTGCATTTTACAGTTTTTGGTAAGATCACTTTTTTTCGAATCCTTGTCCACTAAAAATTTTCCAAATAAACGGAATTTCGTAAATATTTTTTAATTATTGTGACTAGCGTATCTAACACCTAAAAATTCAAAGTAATACTTTAAAAAACTTTGGCTAAATGATTATTTAATATTTTTCATGTTGTAGTTTACATAACTTGAAGTACGAAAAAATAAAAACAAATTTTAATAATACTTTTCACAAAAAATTAAGTAAATTCACGTGAATATACGATCCATGCATCTATTCTTGCATTAATGTAAGTCCATTATACCCCACCAGCGACAATTCATTAGGATTTTTCAACGCATTACTACATCTACTAAAAACTTAACTTTTGTTCAAAAGTTTCTGAAAAATAATCGTACCGAATTTTTTTAAATACATTAGAAAAATTCTATGTCTGCCAAAAAAATTGAGATTGAATTTCAATTCGATTGCAAATGTGTTATAGATCTCGTTATCAACAATATTTCGTAAGAATTAATTAATTTTATACTAACCTTGAAATCGATGTAACCATTTTTGTCCATGTCAAATGTCCGAAATACATGATCGCAAAATTCTTCAGCGTTACCAGAAGGAAAGAACATTTTGTACATATCGACAAATTTAGCAGGAGTTAACCTACCATTCGGACAGTCTTGCTGCAAAAGAAACAAAAATGTTACTAGAAATACTTCTCAAATGATCTAAATAATAAAATCTGATTACACAAATTAATACATTACACACCTAAGGCAGTACAGTAAGAAATAACTCAGATCACAGATAATAGTTGGCTGAGGCGAAGCCGAGGTCGACAAACATGTGATCTAAGGTTTTCTTTTTCACTTTCTCAGGGCTGTATACTATTTTTTTGTCTGACGAAGGCGGAAAGCGGCAACTTTATTTAGCGCAGCGGGACGAAAGTTGCCACTTTCCCTTTAGAACCTCTGTCCATGCATTTGATGAATTAGCCACTTTGCATCCATCAGTGTTAATCGTAAATGAAAAATTATGCCATTTTTCCAAAAAGTTTCCAGGGGCACTCAAAGACTTGTATTCTTCTCCATCATAGATATCTTCATAAGCATTAGGATCCTTTTTTACTCGCCGAAATCTATATTTCAATGAATCACTAATATTTGGTAATGATAGCAGTTCTTTAATTTGCGCAGCCAGTTTTATGTATATAAAATAATTTAAATTAGATTCCAATTCATCATTCGGCTCACAAGCACCACATCGGCATTGTTTTTGCAATTTATTTGTCTTAGAATTTTTTAAGCCTAGATAATCCCGACATATTTTGCAATAATAATGATATTCCAATAAATTGTGATTGCGAGTCAGGCACTCCCAAAGTTCATCTTTAGTGGTTGGTATCGAATTATGATGATATATAGATTTTATCCATTTTAAATTATCAATCGTAGCTTCGTACGATAATCGATGTCGTACTGACATAGCAATGGTTGCAAGTATGTGGTCTTTCGCAGTCATATTGCGTTTAGCAATTAAATGAACGTTGGCGTTTGGCATTTTTTTGAAACTAAAATATGGACTACTATTATCATTATCATCATCATTTTCATCTTCATCACCGTCTTCATCATCATCATCATCATCATCATCATTATCATTATCATTATCATTATTATCATCATCATCATCATCATCATCATCATCATCATCATCATCATCACTATCATCATCATCATCATCATCATCATCATCATCATCATCTTCGATGTTCTCACCTCCGTCGTCGTCGCCATCTTGATCATCAATAAAATTATTATTATCATTGTTTAAATTACCAATATGATAATCTCTTTCTGAAGCACCAGAAACATCAGAGGTTCTATCTCCAGCACTGACATCTCCATCTTCACTATGAACATTATAAGTCGTGTCTTCATCGCTGATTGAATCGTCGACGTCCATATCTGCATTTCCTGTGGAGCTGCTTGTCTGAAACCATTGGAAAACATACAATTAATTCTTATTTTAAGAGGAGATGTTTGAGAGATATTCAAGAGTTAGATAGACGATTTTAATACTAGTCGACTGTCCCCACTACGAAACTTTTCTTAAAGTAATTGCGAGAGTCTACTTTTTATTTTTAAATGCAAAAAAATTCAAGGAATCCAATGGTGCAATTTGCACGCAAATTTTCGCTGCCGATTTTTTTTTTATTTATAAAAAACTGTTGCAAAAAATGTTTCAGCTGACTTTAATCAATATGTACGGAAATACTTTTTCTCACCTCCGGGCGGAAAGCGTCAATTTTCCTCCCGCTGCGCTAAACGAAAATGCCGCTTTCCGCCTCCGTCGAGGAGAAAAATAATTATTATTAATAATAATAAATTAATCAATTTAGAAGTTGCAAAAAACAAAAAAAAATTTTTAACTTCCTGCTAAAAATCTAAGATTTTCGAAAATCGGGAAATTATTGTTTCCACCCCGGTTTGCCAAAATCGAGTTTTCATCAGATCTCGACATTTTAAGGTCATAGGAAGCTTCCCTGACTACCCGCGTAGAGTCAAATGAAACTGAAAAAAAAATTTGACAATTTTAAGCAAATTTAAAAAAAATTTTTTTCGTTGCTCATTTTACTCCTTTTTATAGTTTAATTTTTCATTTTTCACCAGTATTATGATATTGCTTCTGCGATGCTGCATTATTTTCACGTTTTATAATAAAAAACATGATTTTCTTTATACGCTCTTTTGACTTTAAGAAAAATTTTTATAAAACCAAAAGGGCATAATATACCTTTGAAATACGCCCTTTTAGCGTTGGTAAATTAAAAATTTGTTTTTTACTGATCTTAACGTTTAGGACG
>JZSA01005453.1:0-37835 GCA_000956155.1 Cotesia vestalis | reverse complement strand
AAATTGAAAATTTTATAAATTGTCGATTAATTATAGAAATGAATTATTTTAGATTAATGACAGAGTGGAGAATGACCCGAGGTATCGAAGAACAAACAAAAGCCTTTTTGGAAGGTTTTAATTCTGTTGTACCATTGGAATGGCTCAAGTATTTTGACGAGCGTGAACTTGAACTAATGCTTTGTGGCATGCAGGAAATAGATGTTGATGATTGGCAACGTAATTCAATCTATCGACATTACACAAGGAATAGTAAACAAGTATTGTGGTTCTGGCAGGTATGAATAATTTTTTTATTATTTTTAATGATTATTTATACTTGTGTTGTGCAGAAAATTGTCAATGTATAATTTTTTATAGTTTGTACGGACGACAGACAATGAAAAGAGAGCGAGATTACTGCAATTTGTTACGGGAACTTGCCGCGTACCTGTTGGTGGTTTTGCAGAATTAATGGGTAACGTTATTTTTTTTTTAAAGTTATTGATTAATTGAACTCTTTAACAGCTAGTTAATTTTTAATAAAAAATTATAGGAAGTAATGGACCTCAGCGATTTTGTATTGAAAAAGTTGGCAAGGATACTTGGTTACCAAGATCACATACTTGTTTTAACCGGTTGGATTTACCACCGTACAAAAGTTACGATCAAATGGTGGAAAAATTGAATTATGCTATCGAAGAAACTGAAGGCTTCGGTCAAGAATAGTATTGTCACATTCGTTATATCAACCAAATAATTACAATACAAATCCTCGTTAAAAACGATCACTGTTAATTTTTCTATTTTGTTGTGTAATTCAATTGACAGTTATATATTTATCACAACTATACAGGTAAAAAGCATAAAATTTCAGTTTTAATATTTAATTATCAAATTCAAGTCAATCATTAAGGGGGTATTCTGGTCTGGAAGCATGAAATTTCAGGTAATTTTTGAAGTGCCGTAAAAAAAAGCAATCACTATTTTTATTATAGATTTTTTTATGAGATATTTATTAACGTTATAAGAATACAGAAAAATATAAAAAAAGGTTGAAAATTTTTAAAATAAGCAGCTGATGAAGTAGAAGGGTCTCAAAAAATTGGCACGTGACTATACCCACGATTCCAACTTTCCTAGCAATTAAAAACAAAAAAATAAAAAAGATTATTAATCTGGAATAATGTCGCAATGGTTGGAACTATGGAAAAATTGAAAAAAATTTTTTTCACAAAATTGGCGACTATCTGAAAAAAAAAAGAAAAAAAAAAAAAAAAACCACTTTTTTGGACTTGTTTGAATTTTTTGAAAACAGTAAAAATTTGAAAAAGCCAAAAAGTCACGTGCCAATTTTTTGAGATCCCCCCACTTCATCAGCTGCTAATTTTTTTGAATTTTCAACTTTTTTAATTTTTTTCGGTATTCTTACAATATTAATAAATAACATAAAAAATATATAGTAAAAATATTGATTGCTTTTTTTTTACGGCACTTCAAAAATGATCTGAAATTTCATGCTTCCAGATCAGAATACCCCCTTAAAAGACAAAGAAAAAATATCAATTTTATAATTATTGATTTTTGTTATCAGCACGTTTACGTAATTATTTTATTATCCAAATAAAAATTATTATCGTTTAATTTTTAAATATCTATCGGTATATGGGAATACATATAAATTATAAATTTTATATTTTTTTGTTTTATTTAAAGATAATAATTTTTCTATAAAAAATTTCAAAAAAGAAAAATATCAAATAAGAAAAATTCAACTTCAACTGTGAAACTATTAGTTATCGAGTAGATAAAAAAAATTGAGTCTAATTAAAATTTTTTTATTCATTGTTTAAAACATTCGAATGTAAAAAAGTAAACAAAAATCTGATAATTTTTCTTTACATATATAAATATTAATTCATGTATATAAATATAAAAATAATTAATTAAGGTGACATGAAAAATATAATTTGATTATTATGAAAGAAGTTCAATATTAATGGTTAAAAGAAAATATTTATAAAAATATATTATGACAAAGTTATGTGTACATACTTTATGAATAATCATTGCGTGAAAAAAACAGTTGTATATATGTAATGAACTGATAGTTAATTAATTGATAAATTAATTAATTGAAATTTACGAGTGAAATAATATTACGTGCTTGTAGAAAAAGAATGAGTTGAGTATCTATATATTTATGAGAATATATAAACGAGGATAGCTTGCGATTTATAATCGTTAAAGAAAATAGTATTTGAAAACAAAAAAATAAAATAAAAACAATTCCATAGCTTTATTTTTTAATAATAATAATAATTATTTAAAATAGTATTTTTTTGTCTTATAAATTGATAATAATAATTAAAAGATATTATTTCCATTGAATACTAAAGTGTTCATTTTTATAATGCTCAATTAAATGTACTTAAAATCATTGTACATTATACAAAAAGAAAAATAATTTGGGTATTGGAATTTTAAATGATTTTAAAACAAATAAATTAATTCGTAGTCTGTACTTGTTTCCTGTTATTTTCTTTTATTTGTTTGAGCACGATAAAATTATAATAAATATTATACACTGTATATATAAAAATATGTTTGTACAAAATACATGTAACAATAAATTAATTTATAGTTGAAAAATTCAAGTAAAAAAATGTTATTTACTTTTAAAAATTGTCTTCAGCAATTATATTTTTTTTTTTTAAGTGTATAATACATTTTATAAAACGTTCTTAATTGAATGTCCATATAAATTCGTGTAATTCATGATTATTCAAATACTTGAATACATGTATTAAACAATTTGTCAGCAAATTAGCGGCGTGAGGCCAATTATTTTCAAAAACTTTCACGCTTTCTTCTAATAAAAAGTTTCTCCTTACTCCTCTTGAAAAACAAATTTTTATTGTGGATCCATAGTTAGGGAATCGACTTAAAATTCTATCTGACGATACAAATGTTTTAACATTGTCATTCTTCACACATGATGCCAAAAAGTTGTCATTTTTAGTGATAAAATGATACATTGAAATGTTTGTGTTTGGTACTTTGATTCTAACCATTTTAATTAATTCTTCGACGCACTTATTGCCGTACTTTATCAATAGTTTTTCTCTGATCAACGATATTTCTCGTAAATTACCCGCCGCAATATACAACTTTTGACTTCTTAATTTCATCATTTGACCGAGTAAAGCTCTAAGTTTTTGTAAATTTTCTTTTTCACGAAATGAAGAAGGAAAGCAATGACGTGTATAACTGTATGCGAATTGAAGTGGAGTATAGTTGTTTGGATTAACCATATTAATGTCAGCTTTGTAATCAATAAGGAGTTTCAACATCTTCGGATCTTGCTCAGGATTTAGTGGAACTTGGTCTTCGAAGTATCGATAATAAGAGAGAAGTAAAGACAGAAAAATCGGAGTGTATCCTTCTTTAGTTCTTGCATTTACATCTGCATCAAATTCCAGCAACAATTGTAAAATGTTCAATAATTTGAATCTAATGGCCAAATGAATTGATTTTATTCCATTAATATCGCTGACATTTACATTGAAACCATTTTCTAACAGTAGTTTAACCATCGAATATTCAGCACTAAGAATAGCCACATGTAGTGTTGGACGTTCCGGAGAATTTGATAATTCATGAAAGCTTTTTTTAACTCCATTGTGCTCAAAGAGTAGCTTTGCAATTTCCAAATTTTTTTTTTCAACTGCTATTTGAAGCGGTGCTTTATTTTTATTTGTATAAGATTTAGCGCCGTGCTCCAAAAGTAATTTAACTAATTTTTTATTGTTTTTCATTACAGCTATTTGAAGAGGTGACACTAGAGCATAGTCACAGTTGACTTTAGCATTTTTCGATAGCAGATACTCTGCTAAATGATTGTGGTTTTTTACACAAGCTTGTCTGAGCAATTTATAACCATCCTCCCAAGCTGGGAAATATGATAATCCGTAATTGTTTATTATTTTTTTCATTTTTTCAAGATCTCCAGCCTTTATTGTGTTTCGCATCTCATAATAGAGCTCCAAATCATCCATGGTTTGATAATCGTTGATAAATCTGCAATTATTTAATATTCAAATGTTTATATTTATTAATTAAATATTAAGTAACTATAAATAAATTGATGACCTTAAAGATAGCTGTCACTTGATAATTTTTTAATTTTCTTTAACAAAAAAATTTGTTCTAAAAAATTATTTTTAAAAAATTGCATTTTTAATTTATTAAAATTTCTTCAAGTCAATTTTTTTAATAATTCTTTCTTACTATAATTTATTTGTTAGAGAAAATTAGAAAAATTGTGAAGTGATAGCTAAATATAATGACATAATTTTGTAGCAATTAAATTATTAAAAAAAAATTTAATTAAAAAGTTTCACATGTGAAAATTAATAAAAATTACAAGTGAAAATTTATGACATTAAAGTTAAGCTGTCACTTGACAATTTTTTTATTTTCTTTAACAAAAAAATTTGTTCTAAAAAATTATTTTTGAAAAATTGCATTTTTAATTTATTAAAATTTCTTCAAGTCAATTTTTTTAATAATTCTTTCTTACTATAATTTATTTGTTAGAGAAAATTAAAAAAATTGTGAGTAACAGCTAAATATAATGACATAATTTTGTAGCAATTAAATTATTAAAAAAAAATTTAATTAAAAAGTTTCACATGTGAAAATTAATAAAAATTACAAGTGAAAATTTATGACATTAAAGTTAAGCTGTCACTTGACAATTTTTTTATTTTCTTTAACAAAAAAATTTGTTCTAAAAAATTATTTTTGAAAAATTGCATTTTTAATTTATTAAAATTTCTTCAAGTCAATTTTTTTAATAATTCTTTCTTACTATAATTTATTTGTTAGAGAAAATTAAAAAAATTGTGAGTAACAGCTAAATATAATGACATAATTTTGTAGCAATTAAATTATTAAAAAAAAATTTAATTAAAAAGTTTCACATGTGAAAATTAATAAAAATTACAAGTGAAAATTTATGACATTAAAGTTAAGCTGTCACTTGACAATTTTTTTATTTTCTTTAACAAAAAAATTTGTTCTAAAAAATTATTTTTGAAAAATTGCATTTTTAATTTATTAAAATTTCTTCAAGTCAATTTTTTTAATAATATATATATATATATATATATATGTAAGTGACTTTCTATAGATATAGTCACTCATCACGATATCTCTGGAACTACAAGACCTAGAAGACTTGAAATTTGGCAGGAATATTCCTTTCGTCGAGTGAAGGTCACCTAAGAACGGATTTTACGAAATTCCACTCACAAGGGGGGTTGCGGGAGCGTTAAAAATGAAAAATTCCCGTTTTCAAACTATAGCTCCTATCGACTTGAAATTTGGTAGGAATCCTCTGTAAGAGATGTAGAAATAATCCATCAATGAATTTTACGATATCTCACCCCACAGAGGGTTGCGGGGGTAGGTATTAACAATGAAAATTTTTAATTTCCAAGCTATAGCCCCTATAGACTCCAAATTTAATAGAAGTCGTCTACATGTGATACAAAAATGATCTAAAAACGGATTTTACACCGAATCACCTTCAATAAAGATCGCGGGGGTTGGTGTTAACAATAAAAAATCTTAATTTTTAAAATGTAGCTTCAAAAAGCTGCAAATTTGGTAAGGATCTTTTATTTGTCATGTAGAGATCATCTCAATACGGATTTCAATAAATTCTACTTCCTTTAGCACTGAAAATGAAAGACCTTCTGATATTTTTGGATTTCGTTTGAAAAATAAATTAGTTCTAAAAAATAATTAAAAAAAATTGCATTTATAGGTTTTAGTAATTTTTGTAAGTAAAATTATTTTTATCGTAAATAATTTGTTAAAAAAATACAATAAGGTAAGTGTGGGTATTACTGCGGGTGTAGGTATTACTGCGGATTTTTTTATTTCAATTATAAATAAATGGTACTTGAGCGTTTTAAATTAAAAAAAATTATTGCTAATAATTGAAATCTTCAAGAAAATATTTGTGTAGTAGTTTTACACATACAACAATTATTCATTTTGTTGTTAATAAATTAAAATTTACTGGCTACACAGGAAGTAAACTTTAGCTTTTTTGTGAGTTTCTGTACGAAAAGAAGTGGTACTAAAAGATCCTTTTATTTACATAAAATGGTTCAAACTTAATGTTTTTTGCATATAAAAGTAAGATAATCCTTCTTTAATATCAATTATGTATTAAAAACTGAATTTTGATCAATAAATATTATTTAATTAAGGACGCAGTATTAGGTACCAATAAACTGAACATGTTTGTATTACTGCGAATGTTTTCAATAATCCGCAGTAATAGAAACACCTCTATTTGTATGCGTTTGTACCAATTACTGCGGGTGTAAAATACATTCATTCTAACCAAAAAAGAAAACACCGCCTGTCAAGTAGCCTTTAAATTGCTCTTAGTTAAAAATAAATAATCTTTAAAATAAATTATAAGCAGAAAATTGATAAAAAAATAAAACAAATAAATCGAAGTTGATGAAAAATACAAGCGGTTATTATAATAAGAAATTTGTTATGTTAAACTAAGCAGAAAAACTTTCAAATCAAGAAATTTCCATGAAATTAAGTGAATCTAACTTTATTCAAAAATTTTTCTGATTGATTTAAAAAAATTAAAAATCATTTTTTTTAAATCAAGATTTGTGTTTCTTCGATCAAGTTAATTTTTTAATTACTATAAAGGCTCTGCTTATTATGTCAAACATCACTATTCCGGTCATTATTATTAATTCAAGCATGCTGTGTTAAATTATCATGTTTATTGATATGAATTCAAATTATTTCAGGAATACTTTTTACTAATCAAGTCATTTTATTAAACAAATAAATATCTTTCAAACGTATTTTATTCATTTCTTAAAGGATCTCGAAATTGTTTGTCATTGAATTTCATCTGCAGTAATAGAAACGCAGTAATTGGGTCATTCGCAGTAATTGGCACACAGTAATAGAAACAAGCTCCTGTCATACCCGCAGTAATACATGCATATGAACTTTTTTTAAAATGCTTATTATTTAAAGAAAATATTTGTTTATCGCACTCTTAACTTTTTTTTTGAGTCAAACTTTGGCTTACGAAAAAAAAATTATTGTTATTTTTGAAAAATTTAATAAGAATGCTTTTGAAGTAAAACCCACAGAAAAAACCGCAGTAATACCCACACTTACCCTAAATGTATTTTCCGAAATTTGATCATTCTAATTTTTTTATTTTAATATTAAACGAACAATTATCAAGCTTTTCACAATAACTAATCATATCCCTGATTAAAAATACTGATTGAAAAGAATTCAAAAGTATGAAATTTGAATTCTTTTCAATTATTTCAATTCTTCTGTTTGTATATATAGATACAGTTTGCATAGAGTGACCGCTTCCCAATTCTTTTCAATCAGTATTTTTAATCAGGGATATGATTAGTTATTGTGAAAAGCTTGATAATTGTTCGTTTAATATTAAAATAAAAAAATTAGAATGATCAAATTTCGGAAAATACATTTAGGGTAAGTGTGGGTATTACTGCGGTTTTTTCTGTAAGTTTTACTTCAAAAGCATTTTTATTAAAATTTTCAAAAATAAAAATAATTTTTTTTTCGTAAACCAAAGTTTGACTCATTATTGACTCAAAAAAAAAGTTAAGAGTGCGATAAACAAATATTTTCTTTAAATAATAAGTATTTTAAAAAAAGTTCATATGCATGTATTACTGCGGGTATGACAGGAGCTTGTTTCTATTACTGTGTGCCAATTACTGCGAATGACCCAATTACTGCGGATGAAATTTAATGACAAACAATTTCGAGATCCTTTAAGAAATGAATAAAATACGTTTGAAAGATATTTATTTGTTTAATAAAATGACTTGATTAGTAAAAAGTATTCCTGAAATAATTTGAATTCATATCAATAAACATGATAATTTAACACAGCATGCTTTAATTAATAATAATGACCGGAATAGTGATGTTTGACATAAAAGCAGAGCCTTTATAGTAATTAAAAAATTAACTTGATCGAAGAAACACAAATCTTGATTTAAAAAAAATGATTTTTAATTTTTTTAAATCAATCAGAAAAATTTTTGAATAAAGTTAGATTCACTTAATTTCATGGAAATTTCTTGATTTGAAAGTTTTTCTGCTTAGTTTAACATAACAAATTTCTTATTATAATAACCGCTTGTATTTTTCATCAACTTCGATTTATTTGTTTTATTTTTTTATCAATTTTCTGCTTATAATTTATTTTAAAGATTATTTATTTTTAACTAAGAGCAATTTAAAGGCTACTTGACAGGCGGTGTTTTCTTTTTTGGTTAGAATGAATGTATTTTACACCCGCAGTAATTGGTACAAACGCATACAAATAGAGGTGTTTCTATTACTGCGGATTATTGAAAACATTCGCAGTAATACAAACATGTTCAGTTTATTGGTACCTATTACTGCGTCCTTAATTAAATAATATTTATTGATCAAAATTCAGTTTTTAATACATAATTGATATTAAAGAAGGATTATCTTACTTTTATATGCAAAAAACATTAAGTTTGAACCATTTTATGTAAATAAAAGGATCTTTTAGTACCACTTCTTTTCGTACAGAAACTCACAAAAAAGCTAAAGTTTACTACCTGTATAGCCAGTAAATTTTAATTTATTAACAACAAAATGAATAATTGTTGTATGTGTAAAACTACTACACAAATATTTTCTTGAAGATTTCAATTATTAGCAATAATTTTTTTTAATTTAAAACGCTCAAGTACCATTTATTTATAATTGAAATAAAAAAATCCGCAGTAATACCTACACCCCCAGTAATACCCACACTTACCTTATTGTATTTTTTTAACAAATTATTTACGATAAAAATAATTTTACTTACAAAAATTACTAAAACCTATAAATGCAATTTTTTTTAATTATTTTTTAGAACTAATTTATTTTTCAAACGAAATCCAAAAATATCAGAAGGTCTTTCATTTTCAGTGCTAAAAAAATTTACAATTTAAGGAAAAATTTATAATGCTGAAGTAAGCCGTCAGCTGTCAATTTTAAAAATTTTAATAATAAATCAATTACAATAAAAAAATCCTTCTAAAAATTTTCACTTGTAATTTTTATTAATTTTCACATGTGGAATTTATCAATTTAATTTTTTTTTACAATAATTGCATTATTATAAAATTATAAAATATTTTTCAATGTTTGCCAACTTCAGTGTCAAAAATTAATTTTTTTATTTTTCATTACATTAATAAAAAATATTATGACATTAAAGTTAGCTGTCACTTGACTATTTTTTAATTTTTTTTAACAAATAAATTTCTTCCAAAAAATTATTTTTAAAAAATTGCATTTGTAGTTTTTTAAAATTTCCAAATGTCAAATTTTTTTATAAATTTTTTTTTTTGCCATAATTTATTTGTTACAAAAATTCTTAAAATTATCAACTATCTGCTAAGTTAATTTTCATAGAATATTTAAATAGTTAAAAATAACCATAATACATATTAAAAATTCCAAATTTATGTTTACCCTTACAACGGTACAAATTTTACGCCATGTACTATATAGTAAGACGTCACTTTACTATTGTCAAAACTACATCTGCAACTATAGAATGATTC
Source organism: Cotesia vestalis (assembly GCA_000956155.1). Lineage (NCBI taxonomy): Eukaryota > Metazoa > Arthropoda > Insecta > Hymenoptera > Braconidae > Cotesia > Cotesia vestalis. Next base: position 28,155 of record JZSA01005453.1, on the reverse strand, counting down.
ATCACCAATTATCAATTTACCTGAATTTTCCCGACCGGACTATTCTTTAGGCTGTTTGCCATCGTCAAGAAAACTCTAAAATAAAATTTAGTTACCGTATGGTATGAGATCGTAAATAGAAACTCTGGTAAATTGCAACTGATACATTTGGTTTATTTAAAAAACAAAAAACGACTCGGTGATTAATACATGATCTTATATTAACGAAATATTTATTTATTTCAATTTACCTAAAAATTGTGAAGTATAATTTGCAACAAAATAAAAAAAATTGACTTGGTAAGTTTTTAATTTTTTACTAAAATTTTATTGATACCTAAAATACTCTTCTAAAATGTGTATAATAATTTTTAGTGCAAGCATTGGGCCAATTAGGCACTAATCACGGGTTTATGCATACATTATACCTGTGCACATGTTTTTAAATATTAAAAAAATTTGGAAAATCCAAAAGTGTGTACATTAAGTACAACCTAATGCTCATGTAATCATGAAATTATAGTAAAAGAAAGCGAATGTGGAAAAAAATGTAAAACAGCTGATACAGGACGATAATGCCTAAGCGCTCTTAATGGGATAAATGTACACAATATATATTTATTTAGATATAAGGTATAAGACCCAGTAATAGACGCTTGTGATTTCATTTTAATTAATAAAACAAATCAAATTTAATAAATTATTAAAAATAATGTTTAAGATAATTGAATTTTTCAGAACATTTTATTTTTTTAATTAAAATAAAATTGCAAGTATCAATAACTGGGTCTTTTACCTTACAGTCTTTTAGTTTTTATTTTTATTTTATTAAGGTAGTACCCTCGCCAAAGTCGATTTCTTATGATTTTAAAAAAATTTTGGCAAATTAATGTTCATATAATTCTGTATCGATTGGCGCAATTTGAAAATTTTTGACCATCTAGTTTCAGAGATATTTAATTTCAAAGTTTGAGTTTTGAACGCTCTTATACATTACGTTATACGGGATATCCAAAAGTTTACCTACAAACATTTTTATATTTTTCAGAAACTTTTCTTAGGATCTTTTTAAAAAACGTTAACTAACAACTAAACAATTTTTTAAAAATAATTTCATTGATAATTACCACACAGTTTCAGAGATATTTATTAATCTTTTCGTACAGAAACTCACAAAAAAGCTAAAGTTTACTACCTGTATAGCCAGTAAATTTTAATTTATTAACAACAAAATGAATAATTGTTGTATGTGTAAAACTACTACACAAATATTTTCTTGAAGATTTCAATTATTAGCAATAATTTTTTTTAATTTAAAACGCTCAAGTACCATTTATTTATAATTGAAATAAAAAAATCCGCAGTAATACCTACACCCGCAGTAATACCCACACTTACCCTATCACGGCTCAGCTTTAAACTATAGTTAAATGTGAATTAAGTGCCCGGGAAAAAATGATTAGACATGAACAGGAATGAGTCTTCAGGCCTGATTAGACATGAAAAATGACCATGCCTGATCAGGTCTGATCAGGCATGCCAGGTTTGAAATCCCATTGTTACTTTTAATTGATTATTTTGCTTAATTTTATGGATATTGTACTTGATAGAGTCATACGCAATTCTCTATGATGAAGAAAAATAAAAAATAAATGATTACATATAGTTGTACAGCTGTAACACCAGCAGTCACCCATCCAACTACTAACCACGTTCAATGCTGCCTAACTTTGGTGATATTCGTGCGCCTTGAAGTTCCCGCCTGCTATGCTGCTATCTTATGTGACAACAATTCTATAAAGTACATAACGTATCAAATAAGTTTATCATAAATATAATATAAAAATTGATTTTATAATATATTTTGATAGTCCTAATTTATTCATTTAACCGAATCTCATTATAACATCACATTTATTTAAATAATAAAATAAGTAACGATTTTAATACTCGGCAGGAGCAGAGCAGACCAAAACACCCCATAGGAAATGTAACAAATTTTTTATTTCAAAATTATTTGAACGTAGTGATAAAAATAATTTTGCACATTTTGTAATGATCAAAAAATTTTTTTTCGTCAAAGAAAAATTATTTATCACATCTCTGACTATGCAAGTCTGATCAGATCTACCCGAAAAAAATGATCAGACCTGACCACGCCTCTTTATGTCTGATCAGGCCTGAAATTTGACATGGTTATGCCTGTTCATATCTGAAGCGTTAAATACGCTCAGGCATGATCATGCCTGTTCATGTTGGAAGTGTTAAATACGCTCAGATCTGTTCATGCCTGTTCATGCTAAGGACCAAATATGTTAAGAAAAATTTTTTGAATATGTTCAGTGTATGTACATGAATTTCGATTTATAAATTTGTAAATTATCTCTAAACGGCATATTTTATTATTCAATAAATAAAAGTGTTTTGATTGTCGTTAAAAACCTACCGAAGGGTAAATTTAATTAACTTTTCTAGGTATGGACAGGCTTGATCAGACATGAACATGCATGAGCGTATTTGACGCTTCAGTCATGGACAGGCATGATCATGCCTAATTTCAGGCCTGATCATACATGAACAGGCATGGTCAGGTCTGATCATTTTTTCCCGGGTGTAAAGTAAAATATAAGATGACTGAAATTTATTTCTTAATGATAAATGACGAATTTAAAAATTGTTGAAATTTAATAAATAACGAATAAATATGGTGAATCGGTTTGTAAAGAAATGGAATAATCGTACACAAATTCTCCCTATAAGTTGAACTTACAATAAAAAACATTGTCGTAAATTGTAGCAAAAAATCGAGAAAATGATTGACTGTGCCGACTACTTTTGAATGTGGTTTTCCTGTTAAGAAGGGTTTACACTTTTTTCTCTCTCGCCCTCTATTGGTCAAATGAAAGTATCTCTGCCATACTTGTATAACAAATGGAATCTTAAATGCATTTTACGCATAAATAAATGACAATTTTTAGAAAAGCGCTTCGCTCTTCGATGGATAATTTAATTATCTATCGAAGAGCGAAGCGTTTTTTTCGAGATTTTATCTTACACATGAGAAAAACACGTTTAAAAATTAACTATCAACCGCTCTTAATCTTATAACTACCAATCTTGTCACCATAGTCTCTTTTTTTAGGTATCTCGTGATTAGGTGTTTACAGTTAATAATTAGCAATTAGGTCTGATTATAAACAGCAGTCACAAAAGTTGTTATTAATATCCGTTCTAGAATTGAAATATTCCTTTCCTTGTATTATTTCACTGCTCATTAGTATAACTGAATCAAATTTTCGAGTCCCCATCAATGACTTGAGCCGTGTTATATCGCAGTTCCAGTTTTTATTTTTTATGCTTCTACATAATGCCTTTCTGGTAAAAACGTTTACAGTGACATCCAATAGACCTGCTAAAGAGTATCATAGTTCGAGAAATGATCGTCATAGGTATAATTTTTAAGAAAAAGCAAATAAATAAAAATTTTTCTTACTGTTATTCATTAAGGAGATCCACTCAAAGTAGTCAAATTTTTAAAACTTCCTGAAAATTTGTAAATTTAATCTACGTAGACTAACAATTTATAAAAAAATTAGAAAAGAGTAGGTTTCCACGTTATTCAATGAAATAACTAGGTTCGAAAATTGTAATTTTTTACATTTAGGTAAATGGAGATTCCACCAGCCGTGTATTTGGTTAAGAATTTAATACAATTAACGATTTTAAAAAAACTTTATTTTTATTGAATTTGATTGAAAAAACAATAAGCTTTCGATTGAAACAATAAAAAAAGAAAAAAAAAAGCCATTCGGCCACACTCTAAATGGAAGGTAGATTTCATAGAATTATCATTTTGTCTCAATAACTTTCGTTTAACATTGAATGCAATTTATTTTAACATACATAAGTAGGTTGTATCACATATTGCCTGAAAATGATTCAATTGAACTCTTAACTTCGATAAAATAACTAATAATTGTCAAAATGTTAATGTTCTATATGTCAAATTAAAGATAATTTCATGAGCTTTCATATGAATTTATCGAGAATCAGCTATTTTTTTTCAATCAAAAGTTATACTTTAATGAAATCACCATGTGATTTTCATATTTTGATAATTTTGAAGAGCTACCATTCCTAAACTTATTGACGAATTTCGCTCATCTTCGAACTCATTCAAAGTTATTATCCAAAGATTATGTGTGATAAATTTTATCTAGATCCGTCAAGAACTGTGAACACAATCGCGACAACATCCCGCGTTATATTACATAAATTTTTTAACTAACGCTATTTTTGAGCTTTACTCGACTAGTTAAAAAATATTACGACAAAATTTCGAGTAAATTCCGACATGAGGACCAATGCAAAAGATTGATTTTTATGACACCTACCTAAAAAAATGGGTTTCCGAACATATTACGAAGATATTTTATGTTTTTTATGAAAAATCACAAGGAACTCCCGTTCTCTTAAGTCATGTATTTGACTGGGCAATGCCGCTTGCGCAGTTACTCGGCGCATAAGTAACCGCAGTTTTTTAAATGCTGGAAGATCTCAGTAATTTTAGTTAGACAGTAGTCATAAATAAATTTAAAGATTAGGAAACTCCGGGGGTATTATCAAAAATTACAAGAGTAACATCGTAATCCCGGGCTAGATTTTCAATATCTTAATTTTTATAATTTTATAACTTAAAAATTACTATTTGGGTCATTCCATGTCAAATCGACAAATAGATGGAATCAACCCCTTTCGATTTTTTTTAAAAGATATGCAAATTCAAAATTTCGCAATTTTTCCAGTTTTAATATTTTGTTTTTGTAATATCTCGAAAGCTATTATAGATACAAGAATGGCCTTTTATTTGTTTGTTTCAATAGCCCTAAGTGTTCCTAAGGGGACACTCAGGGCTATTGAAAAAAAATATATTGGAAAAGAATTTTAAAAAATGAAAAATTTGTCAAATTTTGAATTTTTGAAAATCGTTAAAAATGAAGTTTGCAGTTAAAATTTTGGCTCAATTTTTTTTTGTTCAATACCTTGTACTGATCTCAAAATATCCTGGGATTTTTAGAAGGGTGTTTTTTTTTTTTTTTTTCTCCAAAAATATGAATTTTTGAATTTCCAAAAAAAAATTTTTTTTCGTTTTTTGCTACTTTTAATTAAGGTAAAGTTATGCAGATACATAGTATTGTAATTTTGATCATTAAAAAATTAAGTGCATGACGTGGAAATACTAAATAATAAATTAATTTCAACTTTTTTTTTTTATTTTTTCGACATTATCTTATAAGTCATCCTTAACACATGATATAATTTCTTAACTTCTTAACGCATGACATAATTTGTCCTTTTTTTATTACACGCTTTTTATTAGCTTCATTTGTATGTTTGTATGTTTGTTTGTAACCGACTTCTTTGGGCGCGATTTTGACCCACTTTAAACCGCCTGATTTTGTTCAAATCTTGTAGATTTATCGAGGACCGATGACAATACACTAATTTGATAAAATTATTCCATTTTTAAATTTGCAAAATAAGATTTTTGTTAATTTATATCATTTTCATCTACAGTCTATAAGGCAGAAATTTTAATTTTCAACCATTATCTTTAGCCGATTTATCTAATTTTAACAAATTTTCGAACACCAACGAGAATTTTAAAGTCAACAAAGCATATAACAGTTTAAAAAAATTAAAAAAAAAGTTTTTATAAATAAACAAAACTAAAAAGTTTAAAATAAATAATAGTTTAAAAAAACTAAAAAACACGCTTTTTATAGAAAACCGAACTAAAAAAAAAGAAAATAAGATTTAATAAATTTAAATTAAGAATAGTGTTAAAAATTTCAATAAATATAAATTAATAATAGTGTAAATAAAAAAAAATCTGGAAAAAGGTTGACCCGAAAGGCCATCACTGCAACTTCTCGCTAATTCCATACCTATACGCTTAAAATTGAACTTATGACGTTTTTGAGCTCTTCGAGCTCTATATCGAGCTTTATATGTTACTTCGAGCCCTCCGAGCTCAAAGAGTTAGCTGTTCTAAGCTTTTGAGCTCTTCGAGCTCAAAAGTCTGATAGAAGTTTCATAAATCAGTATTTTTTGAATTTTCAAACTGCAATAACTTCTGAACGAATGAACCGATTTTCACGCAGTTAACAGCATTCCACCCAGTTTTTTAAATTTAACAATATACTTTTAAACACAAACTGATCAAACCGAAAATCTAAGAAAAATTTGAAAAATGCACTTTTTCCTAATTTTATCGACAACGATACCTCACGAACCAATCAACCGATTTTCACGTTCTTGGCAGCGATCGACTTGGTTTTATAGGCTCTAATAATTGTTTTATTTCATTGGAAACAATCCAAAAAGAAATCTCGAAATTATGTAAAAAAAACTCTTTTTTCAAAATTTTTCAACAACGATATCTCTCGAACAAATCGACCGATTTTTACGCGGTTTACAGCAATCTATGCAGTTTTTTAAGTACTATAAACAGTATGTTAACATAAATTAATTAGATGAGAAATTTTTGAGTTTTTATTGAAAAATTCCATTTTTTTGATTTTTTTCGATTTCTTTCGTTCACGATATCTCCCGAACGAATGAACTGATTTTGAAGCAGTTAGCGGTAATCGGCGGTCGTTTTTTAAGGTTAAGAGCTGATTAGTTTTTGGAATCGATCGGTTGGACCGTTTCAAAGTTATTCCAAAATAACCTTTTTAAAAAAAATTTTTTTTTGCAGTTTTTTTGAGATTCCTTGGACACTACCGGTCCGAATCGGTTCAACTCTGTAGGAAATCTAAGTTTGGTGGAACCTAATCGAATGCCACCAACCGCGTTTCGATCGGTCCCCGATTTTTGAAAATCTTTGATTTTCTTAGCGGAAAGTTAAAAACAATTTTTTTTCCATATCGATTCTATGTTGCCGGAAAAATTTTTATATGAAAGAAATATATTTTTTTTTCTAGTTTTAACAATTTTTTAATGCAGAAATTAAAAAAACTGAAAATTATTTAATGAAATACGAAAAAAAATGGGTGCGTGTATTTATGTACGCGCGTGAGAAGCTATACTTCTTTGGCATCATTAAAAAATAGTTTTTAATTGCATGCAAATAATTAATTACAATAAAATAATAGAAGGATTGGAAAAGGATAATCAACAAAGTTCAGTTTAAATTTGAAAAATTAAATAAATAAATATTTATTTTCTTACATTAAGTCTAACATAAATTGTCTTATTATACGAATTGGATTTTTAATTCAATGATGTCCACTTCCATAGTATGGTCCGGTAATGTCTGAATCGGAACTTCAGTTATCAGTGGCTTATGATAACTAAAATATGATACGAAAAGTTTTGTATTAACAGCATTGAGATATCGTACAAATACAGCATCTATGATAGTGATTATTTAATATTTTAAAAATAAATTTAACAATAAATTCAAAAATTGAGTTTAAGGTTGGTCATTTTTTAAATATTTTTATTGATTTCTTAATTTAATATTTACTTTTCATTTTTATAAAAAAATTTTCATTAAATTTATTTAGTTATTTTTATAAATATTTATTATTTATTCAATTTAATAGCAAATATTAAAAATTAATATTACAATTTGATGTTCAATTTTAATTTTTATCACAAACTTTTTATTAAATGTTTTATTAAATTTATTTCTTTATTTTGTAAATATTAAATAACCAATAATAAGTATTTAACATTAATAATTTAATAATATTTAGTGTTAATTATATTAAATAAAAGTATTTTAATTTATATCAATAAATAATACATAAGGATAGTTAACCTCAATTATATTGGAGCACTTGAAAAAGTATAAGCACAATTTTTTTCACTAATATTCACAAATAGTTAGTAATATCAATCAAAATATTCAATTTAAATCACTACTGAATATAATTTATTAGCACATATATAATTCGCACTTGTACCCGGGAAAAAATGATTTTGCCTAATTATATATGGTTATATATAATATAACTTATATATAATTAGACCTGAAAATTGGCCAGGTCTAATTATATATAATCATATATAAGTTATAGATAATCATATATGAGTTATATATAATTATATAATATATATATACAATTATTAAAAACAAAATTTAGAGAATAATCAATATATAAGACATAATTTGTACTAAATATTATAAGATTCTTAATTTTAAATGTTTACTATTGATTATTTAATATTTTAAAAATTAATTTAATAATAAATTCAAAAATTGAATTTAAGGTTGGTCATTTTTTTAATCTAATATATAAAATTCTTGTATTTTTATTGATTTCTTAATTTAATAATCACTTTTCATTTTTACCAAAAAATTTTTATTAAATTTATTTAGTTATTTTTATAAATATTTATTATTTATTCAATTTAATAGCAAATATTAGAAATTAATATTATAATTTGATGTTCAATTTTAATTTTTATCACAAACTTTTTATTAAATGTTTTATTAAATTTATTTCTTTATTTTGTAAATATTAAATAACCAATAATAAGTATTCGAAATTAATAATTTAATAATATTTAGTGTTAATTATGTTAAATAAAAGTATTTTAATTTATATCAATAAATAATACATACGGGTAGTTAACCTCAATTATATTGGAGCACTTGAAAAAGTATATAAGCACAATTTTTTTCACTAATATTCACAAATAGTAAGTAATATCAATCAAAATATTTAATTTAAATCACTACTGAATATAATTTATTAGCACATATATAATTCGCACTTGTATGAAACTAAAACACGTGTTGTGAATGTATAAACTAGAAATATGTTGATAAATATTTTAAATATGAAAACAGTGATCAGAGGTGACGAGCGTACCAACATGCGCGACTAATATCGAGGTTCAATTTCTATTTTGTTGGTAGCTTTTTTTTCGAGACTTAATGAGCGGTTAAGCAGACAGCTTCATACTGTTAATTTTGTGTCACAGATACGCGCGCATCTTAAAATTTCACTCTCATCATTTTTTCATAACGCGCCTAAAGAAGTACAACTTCAAAAATTTTTTTGAGCTTAGCTGATTTTTTTACTCATAGAAGACACCAATAGCTATAATGAAAGAAAAAAAAAGTAAATCGATTGATTTTTTGCGGTGTTACAGCTATTTGTTCTAAGCGCTCGAGCGGAATCGTATGTTTTTTGTTAAAAAATTAATATTCCTTTATTTAATTTTATAAATTTTATATGCAGCATGTTTTGACATTTTTTGCGTAGCTTCTAGAGGGATATTTTTTTTTAAAGCTATTTGGAAAATGGCTATTTTTTAAAGAATTGAATTTCTGCGATTTTTTTTTTAATTTGATCTACATATTTTTCTGAGTATTTGAAGAAAAAAAAAAAAATTCAATTTATCCCATTTGCATTGGAAGTCGTAAACAAACCGTCTAATATTTTCCTGCCGACTGGACTAAACTGACTTAGTAGCTATGTAACAACATCACTTGGAAAATTATCAACTTAATGGCGTTATTTGTGTGCAATTGCTACAATTTTTATTATTATTATTATTATTATTATTAATATTGCTTTTTTATTGCATTTTTATCGCTTCAAATTATAAAAAATATCTTTTTATTAGTATCCATCACTACTTTCTTAACTTATAATTCTTTTTTAAAGATGGAACGGTAAAAAAATTTTCGATAAAAATCTAAAATTACACAAACTTTATCATTAAATATCTCCAGAAATATTGATTTTAGCGACTTGGTGCTCAAAACTTTTTTTTGTAGAAAATTCAATTTTCTACAAATTTGTTATCGACATTTTTTTTGTATCTCTTGGCATTCACGAGATAAATACGAATAAACGCGAATTTCACGGCAACATTAAGTTTAGCGGCCCTACACTACCTCGCCGATTTGAGTTACGGCTTAGCCGTAATAGACACCTTTGTAGAGCATTCCATTCAGAAAAAAATCCGTCCTTAGTCGAAACGATGCTATGCAATGCCACTGAGCTATGGAAATTTAAAGACAAAAAGATTAGAGTTTCTGTGTTTTTTTAGTGGGAAATCTTTACACGCCTTGGTCGAAGACTTAATATTAATATTAAGGGCCTAAACTTTCAGGGAATTTTTTTTAGGGTACTTGCAACAAAATTTCACGATGAGACTGAAAAAATAAAAATAGTTGAAAAAAAAACACCTTAATATATATTGATCAGATCTGTTCATGTATGACTCGATCAGGTCCAAAAAAAAAAGTTGTACCTGTAGGGATTCGATCCGTAGACGCCGCGCTCTCCAGACTGTTACTTTACCTCTTAACCGTATAACTTATCTTAACTTTAAAGGTATCTTTCAAACTATTTCAAGTAATTTTAATTTCATACATGACTTATCTTTACAGTTAAGGAAGTTAGCTATGCCTAGTTTATTAATTATAAATAATTAATTATATATCAGAGTTATTTGTTTAAAACGGCTATGTATTTTTTTTGCTCCATTAACATGTGGCTCTATGCACAGTGATAGAAAAATTTCTTTAAGGTTTCTTCCAGAATTATAATTTTGTTGTTTTCTTTTAATTTAGAATTTCTGTTTTTTTATTCAAAACGTATAGGTAACTAAGAATTATCTGTGTGTTCTACAATTCAGCAATCTTTCATACTACAGCAATGAACCAAGGCGTAGCTTAATATAATAACAGACACCTTGAAAGGACTTATCGCCTATCGATATCAACTGATCTATTTTGGATATCAAAAACTTTATGCTTAAGCCGATATTTTTAATTAAGGTTGTACATTTAAAATAAATAAGGGGATAGAAATTGATGCGTCATACGAAACAAACTAATTTTAATAATAGAATTAAATGAAAAATCAGACATGAGCAGACATGAACAGGTCTGATCAGGTCTAATTTCAGGCCTGATCATACATGAGCAGGCCTGATCAGGTCCAATTTCAGGCCAGATCATACATGAACAGGCATGGACAGGTCTGATCATTTTTTCCCGGGTTGCCTAAAGAACCTTCTCAAAATTTGTCATCAGCTCTCCCACTAATACTAGAACATATCCAAAATTTGATAAAATCAAAATGAATCGCGTCAAAAGCTCGGTAATTTCGTATGAAATGACTCATGTACATTGTTGTTGTTTCTTTTAACGCGAATTGTTAATAATATTATTCTCACAACGGAAATCATCAAAATGTAGAATATTGAGTAGGAGCATATGAAAACCATTTTGTTACAAGGCGGATTACCTTAGAGATTAATGTTCATTCTCTACTTCTCGAGGGTACATCGTTTCATCGATGCTGAATCTCAAATAATATTTTGGAGGATAAGGATTGTGCAAGAATACTCTCAAGCTTGATAGATGGTAGCGTCAAATTCTACCTATAGGTCTTGTCGCAGATATTCGTGACAGACTCAAATTGCAAGCATCCACTGTTAGTTTCTTGTGGAAGAAATGCGTCAAAAATCAACTAAGTATTGTACTATAAGCAAGTTATACAAAATCGTTAAGATAGTTTCTTGTGATACAATCTTGTGCAAGGCACACACGTAGATAGAGACGCTCGAAACTAAGAGTTTTGCACAACGCTTTGCAACAGAAATCATACTCATTCACGTCTTTTTTGTGTAGATTATCAAAACTGGTACTTCTATCCTAATTTATGTTATTGCTCCGTCTATGATTTCATTTTTATTGACTATCACTACTTAAGTCTTACTAATAATAACGTCTGCATATCTTACTGATTGATTGACTAATTACAAGTCAATAAATTTTTATAATTGCCACTAGTGATTTTTCTGTATTGAATATAATTATTTGTTATCTCTTTGATTCAGAAAACATGGAAATTTTTCAGCTTCTTAGTCGTCTTATCATACAAATTTTATTGCAAGTTTTGAAGGCTTCTAGCATGCAGTTTTTTTTTTATCGAAAATGCTTTTTATCTCTGCTCAATAAAAGCTTAAAAAAATATATTTATAATGGTTTTGCTCTTATTCATATAATTCTCATAAGATTTTTACAGTAATTGTTGGTGGTAAAAACTTCTGATCGTTTTAATAGTGTATCATTCACTAACAAATATGAAATCAATTAATTTTGCAGATGATTCCCGCTTTACATCTACTAGAATGTCATCGAGAATAATTCAAGCTTTTGAACAAAAAAGAACTTCGATGATCGTAAAACAAAAATCGCTCCATGATAAAAGAAGTTTAGACGAAATATATCAAAGTGTGGATAGCTCTCCCGAAAATAATAATTTTGACTCTACTTCTAATAATAATGGAAAAGGTTATGGAAATAAGGGTTTTGAGTTGGAATGATGACTTTTAATAGATGCTTAGATAGATATAGATTAAATTGATTTTATGCAGAGGCCATGTGATGGCCTCATGATCGGTATTTGTACATCAAAGATAATAATAAATGACGACAATACACTAACTAATAGTATCATTACTTTCGGTGTTAAATATTTTATCATATATCCCAACAAACGGAAACGGATGGAAACAGATTTGACTTTCTTTCCATTTTAGTATTAGTTAATGAAAAATTTTTCGATACCAATGGAAACACTGTGACATTTTAAAGAATCTTCAAATATGAATTTTCTCAGCCCTCTTTCAACCGTCCCTACTCCTTCTACTAGTCCCTTTCCCTACTTGCCCCGTCCTTTCTCCCACCATCTGGGTTACATTACTATCGGAAAATAACAATGAAAGACCATTATCGTTTACTCTAAGAAAGATTTCTACCCACATAATTGATTTATCCTCCCCATAGACACGGAGAAATAGTCCTATACATGGCTTTTTCACTTAATCCACCGACATCTGACTTGTAAAAATCAATGTTTCGGTGTCCACTGGAAGTTATAGTAGAAAACTTGTGGAAATCATAGAGTTCCTTCTATAGAAGATTTTCAGTCCTATGGGGTCCGATGGAATCGATCGATCGATTATGGGTCTGGAATTCTTTTTTAGAGTAAACTCTATAACTTTGTAACAGGGTAAAATTACCCTAAATCGATAAGTTACCAGAGATCGATAATTGTTCGACATAGCACTGGCGCGTCTCGATCTTCGGGCCTAAAGGGGTCATGCGTGATAGAGAGTGTTAATAGTGTTAAGTCAGTCCTGGTTAGCCGATAGTTAGGCTAGACGATCTCTGTCACACTGTTGTCTTTGTGCAGAGTAATTCGTTGGTTCTGGTTAGCCGATAGTTAGGCTAGACGGTCTCTGTCGCACTGCAGTCTTTGCGCAGAGAGACTCGTTGGTCCTGGTTAGCCGACAGTTAGGCTATAGTTTTAAGTTGTCCTGGTCAGCCGACAGTTAGGCTGTAGTTTATAAGTTTTAATTAATTATAGTGTGTCTTGGAGGACAAGTATCATCCTGCTATTGGCACTGAAGTAAAGTTCATTAAACCTAAACAAACTGAATACTATGTTTTTAGGAGAGCCGATTATGGTGCACTTAACAATTTCTTCCTGCGAATAAACTGAATCCCCATGTATGAATCGGAAAGCATTGATAGTATTGTGTTATATTTTTATGATATTATCCAGGAAGGTATAAACACATTTGTGCCTCGCTCAATTAAAAAAGACAGTAAATATCCATGTTGGTTTAGTAGACTTTTAATTAGTAAAATAAAAGCTAAGAGGGTGGCACACAGCAGGTACAAATGCACTGGTTATCATCAGGACTATGAGAACTTCAGCAAATTAAGGAGAGAATGCAGACGACTTTGTAATCGATGTTATAATGAATTCACAGAGAAGGCGGAGATGATGATCAACAATAATCTATCTTACTTCTGGAAATATCTGTAGTATCAGAAATACTGGATAGGATATTGATGTTGTTAATATCTAAAAAATGATATCACAGGTCAGGTAATTTAAGTGTTGTGTTTATTAGAAAATGATACAGAGGTCTGTCTACAATGAATAGTTCTTCAGGACTGTCTTCTCAAGTCCTCTTTCTTAATTACTCTACCTACTACTTGGGCCTCTCATCCCACTCAGTCATACTTTTACAATGCGCAAAACTAACTTAAGCTTAAAGTTCCCACGCATTTCCAAAATACTTTTAAAATTCACTCTCACAATTTTACTCACAACAATCTTACCTATCTGTCAAAACATCTGCAAACAGTATGTTCGACGTACTTACTTAAGTCTTATAATTTACGATACCCTAAACCCTTGGTTACAAAAATGAAAACTCTACAGTGATCACAAAACTAAAAAAAATAAGTTACAGTCTAATTTTACAACTCTACATATCTGAGAATGAGAAAGAGCTCAAATCAGGGTATTCCATTCAACATGGAATGGAATGACAGCAAGGCTGAAGGTGCGGTAAACGTATGCAACTTTTTTGTACACAAATTTTTCTGTAGCATATATAATAGAGATACTCCTCTGTCTGAAGAAGAAGTGGAAAATATCCAAGATAGACTGAACAGTGTAAATAGCAGCCTCAGTGGTGTTGAGATAACCTATGAAAAACTGTTGAAATGACTACTATCTCTCGACCAATTCAAAGGACCAGGTCCGGATGGTATACCGAATATTTTTCTACGAGAGTGTGCTGTTGGTCTCTGTGAGCCCTTATGGTTTGTCTTTGAAAAGTCACTGAAATGGGGAGTTTTCCCGGATTACTAGAAGGAAGCTAATGCGGTTACAATTTATAAATCAGGTGTCAGAAACGATGTAAATAATTATAAACAAGTATGTATACAATCAGCGTTGGCGAAGTTATTTGAGAAAATGATCTACAGTAGGGTTGAGTTCTGGTTTCAAAGTGTATTGATAACTCAGCAGCATGGATTTGTTAAAGGGAGGTCAACTACCACAAACCTCCTGGTGTATTTAGAGTATATCCTACAGCATCGATCGGAGAAACTAGATATCCATGCCCTGTACACAGACTTCAGCAAAGCATTTGACATGGATCGAGAACAGGCATATGCATATACGGGCTGTATACCTCTTGGAGTCAGGAGAGAATATCTAACGTTTTGTTGCAGAACGGATATTATAAGTGGGAATATATATATATATATTCCGGAACTGGTTAAACGTCTGAATTTTGTTGTACCCAGCACTTGTCTGCGTGGACTAAGATTATCGGAATTATCATTAATAAGGTCGCGATTTTCTACGCGTACACCGATATACAGAATTGGCAAAGTCATCAACAAATATGCTATTGACATTGACATTTTTGGAAGACAAGCAGATAAAACAAAAAGTGAAGCAAAAAGGGTGATTCTAAAATAACAACATTCAAGGTGTACAAATAGTTATAATAAGTTATAAGTTATCAAATTGTGATTATAAACTATCAAATAGTGATAATAAATATCAGACATTATGTCTCTCTTTTCCTTCAAATTTTTTATCAATTTTTCTTTTCTTTCAATATATCTTCGCTTTGCAGATGCCATGTATTGTATAAAATAATTAATACTAAACATTCTACACATAAAAATGTAAACATATTGTTGTAAGTTGCCGAAGGCGTTTCTTCACAAATAAATATAAAATATATAAATATATTATTTACAATAAAAAAATTTAATCTCAATTGTTTTATTAAATTTACAATATTATTTACATACTTTCATGCATGCATACAATTATTGGCTCAAAAATCTCAAGTCTTCGCTATTCAAATAATTAAGAATATTTCTTATAGTTAAATCTGGTAAATCCATATAAGAAATATTGTACAACTCTGCTGAATTTTTCAGCAGCTCTTTCTCCTAACCACTCTTATTAATTTTTCAATCATAATGCTACCATACACAAGAAATTCAGCTAATATTTTGTCTTCTGTAAAACAAAAGTCTAAATATCTTAACCCTACAGCTAATCTATGTAAATTTTTAACTTCTACATCGAAATAATTAAAATATGTGTCGCTAATTTTTCTGGTTTTTAATCCACTTATTTTCTTCTCGCACTTTTCACGGAAGGTTCTAAAATGCTCATTATTTACAGCTTTCGAATTCCTTTTGTTAACATATAAGCCGGTTGCGGATAACTTAATGATGTGGTCCTCGAGAATTTTTATTATTTCCAAAAACTGGTCCTCTGTTTCATGATTAAGACTTTGGAGAATATTTATTTCTATGGCGGAATCAAGCAAACTTGAATTATTCTTGTCAATCACATTAACGTTTATTCCACAGTCCAGTAAATAACGTACAATATTTTTAGCGCTTAACACAATAACTTCATTAGTTATGGCATCACCGTGCAAATTAGAAATGTCCAAAAAATTGTCACACTTTTTAACAAAAAGTTTAAAAATTTCTACGTTGTTTCACTCCACAGCTTCATTGAACTTAAAAGTATATTTCCCGTCGTTGGATCTTGATCGATGATGGCGTTGTGCTTCAATAGTAATTCAATCACAGGAATATTCATCAATAAAATTGCCAAGTTTAAAGGAGACCAGCTGCAGAACCCCACTGTTACTTTGTGAGCTACCCAATTTACGTCGGCTCCTGACTTCACTAGAAACTCGACGATGTCATAGGTACCACTTTCAATGGTTCGGCATTATGTTAATGTCAGCTCCGGAAGATACTAATTTCTTGACGACGTCAAGCTTCTTTTCCTTATTTGCCACGTGAAGCGCCGTCCTCAAAAAGTTAGTGCTGATGTTCAACTCAACGTGATTTTACAATAAAAAGTCGATGAGTTCGTCGCATGAGTTCAAAATTGCGAACTGAAGGAGATTTATTTGTTTGTACTGATCCCAAGAAAATATTGAGTTAACACTCAAATCTCTCGATTTTACTGACTTCTGGATGATTTTTAGACCCCAACTGTTCACTGCCATTTTTGTACTAGAGTAATTGAACAAAATTTACTTTATTACGATACAAAATTTTACTTTACGAAAGATTGGTCTTGTGAAGGTTTTTGCACTTCGAATTATGTCGTAAGAATGATTCGAGTTCTTAAAGCAATTCAGGAGGTAACCTTTTTCAGCTCCCTTCTTAAAAAAATTGACTAGGCTCTTACCGCTTCTTACAGTCTACCAGCGCTTGTCGTTGGTTCTTCTACTTTTGTAAAGTTGGAAGAAACAGAAGTGGGAAAACCATAGTCTGAGAGATCCCTAGCCAGGTCATATTTAGCCACTTATTTATAATGCCAAAATAATCCTACTATCTTTGATGCTGTAATAAATATTCATAATTAGTATTTTAATTAAGAGAATATAGTCTACTGTAATATATGTGTGCCCAAGAATTTTTTTCTGCATTAAATTTATTGATTTGGGAAGTAAGGAGATCGTTTAAGTGAACTCGGTGCTGATTTGATAGTTCAATTTATTAATACTTAAATATTACACGAGTAAAAATAGTAGTTGCGAAGTAATGGTGTGAAGTTTAGGGTGAATCGGTCTTTACTTTTTTTTTTGAGAGGAGTACCGATAGTAACACTCGCAATAAGGGTTCATAGAGTTAGATTTAAGTAGGTAAGAGTAGAGACTTACATACCGTAGGAATAGACTCTGAAGGTATGCAAAAATTATAGAAGTCGGAGTATATTTGTTGAGGAAATTGAGAGAATTAGAGATAGAGAGCAATTATAGTGAAGTCATGGGTTCAAGTCGTTGGCCAGGTGCCAAGGGTTCCTAATCTCTTGATTATTTCCAGAAAAAGGTCGATTGTTGAGAACGTTTTGTAGAAAATATTTGGGAAAAGCTTCTCTTTAGCTTCTTACAGACAATCTTTTAAATATTTCTTAAACGTAGTTATATTGTATCATGTGTCTCGCCAGTTGTTAAAATATTTTATCATCATTTAGGTAATAATCTAAAATAACTTATAGTCATGTGTGACAAACATTTTTTTTTTTTAAATTGCAACATTAAAACATATAATAATGTTGTATGCCGAGTTTCTTATTGCAAAAAAAAATTAATATAATTGAATACTAACAATTGATACACTGATTGAAGGATTTATTACTATTGATAATTTATTTTTTTTTAAGATAATTATTTAATTTATCAAATTTTAATAAATATTTTTTAACATTCAATAAATATTCATTTGGGAGGAAAGTACATTTATTAATAGTTAAGAATTATTTATTAATAGTTAACAAATATTTATTAACAGTTAATAAAAATTTTGTTGAGTGAATTTGTTTCGCTTGCACTCCCGGGAAAAAATGATCAGACCTGATCAGACATGAACAGGCATGAGTCTTCAGGCCTGATCAGGCATGAAAAATGACCATGCCTGGGCCAGCATGGTCAGGTCGGATCAGATCTATTCATGTCTGATTCGATCAGGTCCAAAAAAAAAAAAGTTGTACCTGTGGGGATTCGAACCGTAGACGCGGCGCTCTCCACACTGTTACTTTACCTCTTGACCATATATCTTATCTTAACTTAAACAGTATCTTTCAAACTACTTCAAGTAAATTAAATTTCATACATGACTTATCTTTACAGTTAAGGAAGTCAACTGTGCCTAGTTTATTAATTATTAATTATTTATTATATATCAGAGTTATTTGTTTAATACGGCTATGTATTTTTTTTGCTCCATTAACATGTGGCTCTATGCACAGTAATAAAAAAAAATTTCTTTAAGGTTTATTCCAGAATTATAATTTTTTTGTTTTCTTTTAATTAAAATTTTGTTTTTTTTTATTCAAAACGTATAGGTAACTAAGAATTATCTGTGTGTTCTACATTTCAGCAATCTTTCATACTATAGCAATGAACCAAGGCGTAGCTTAAGATACTAACAGACACCTTGAAATGACTTATCGCCTATCGATATCAACTGATCTATTTTGGTATTTGCACGCAATCAAACTCTAACTTTTACTTCTGGTTAGCCGACAGTTAGGCTATAGTTTTAAGTTGTCCTGGTCAGCCGACAGTTAGGCTGTAGTTTATAAGTTTTAATTAATTATAGTGTGTCTTGGAGGACAAGTATCATCCTGCTATTGGCACTGAAGTAAAGTTCATTAAACCTAAACAAACTGAATACTATGTTTTTAGGAGAGCCGATTATGGTGCACTTAACAATTTCTTCCTGCGAATAAACTGAATCCCTATGTATGAATCGGAAAGCATTGATAGTATTGTGTTATATTTTTATGATATTATCCAGGAAGGTATAAACACATTTGTGCCTCGCTCAATTAAAAAAGACAGTAAATATCCATGTTGGTTTAGTAGACTTTTAATTAGTAAAATAAAAGCTAAGAGGGTGGCACACAGCAGGTACAAATGCACTGGTTATCATCAGGACTATGAGAACTTCAGCAAATTAAGGAGAGAATGCAGACGACTTTGTAATCGATGTTATAATGAATTCACAGAGAAGGCGGAGATGATGATCAACAATAATCTATCTTACTTCTGGAAATATCTGTAGTATCAGAAATACTGGATAGGATATTGATGTTGTTAATATCTAAAAAATGATATCACAGGTCAGGTAATTTGTGTTGTTTTTATTAGAAAATGATACAGAGGTCTGTCTACAATGAATAGTTCTTCAGGACTGTCTTCTCAAGTCCTCTTTCTTAATTACTCTACCTACTACTTGGGCCTCTCATCCCACTCAGTCATACTTTTACAATGCGCAAAACTAACTTAAGCTTAAAGTTCCCACGCATTTCCAAAATACTTTTAAAATTCACTCTCACAATTTTACTCACAACAATCTTACCTATCTGTCAAAACATCTGCAAACAGTATGTTCGACGTACTTACTTAAGTCTTATAATTTACGATACCCTAAACCCTTGGTTACAAAAATGAAAACTCTACAGTGATCACAAAACTAAAAAAAATAAGTTACAGTCTAATTTTACAACTCTACATATCTGAGAATGAGAAAGAGCTCAAATCAGGGTATTCCATTCAACATGGAATGGAATGACAGCAAGGCTGAAGGTGCGGTAAACGTATGCAACTTTTTTGTACACAAATTTTTCTGTAGCATATATAATAGAGATACTCCTCTGTCTGAAGAAGAAGTGGAAAATATCCAAGATAGACTGAACAGTGTAAATAGCAGCCTCAGTGGTGTTGAGATAACCTATGAAAAACTGTTGAAATGACTACTATCTCTCGACCAATTCAAAGGACCAGGTCCGGATGGTATACCGAATATTTTTCTACGAGAGTGTGCTGTTGGTCTCTGTGAGCCCTTATGGTTTGTCTTTGAAAAGTCACTGAAATGGGGAGTTTTCCCGGATTACTAGAAGGAAGCTAATGCGGTTACAATTTATAAATCAGGTGTCAGAAACGATGTAAATAATTATAAACAAGTATGTATACAATCAGCGTTGGCGAAGTTATTTGAGAAAATGATCTACAGTAGGGTTGAGTTCTGGTTTCAAAGTGTATTGATAACTCAGCAGCATGGATTTGTTAAAGGGAGGTCAACTACCACAAACCTCCTGGTGTATTTAGAGTATATCCTACAGCATCGATCGGAGAAACTAGATATCCATGCCCTGTACACAGACTTCAGCAAAGCATTTGACATGGATCGAGAACAGGCATATGCATATACGGGCTGTATACCTCTTGGAGTCAGGAGAGAATATCTAACGTTTTGTTGCAGAACGGATATTATAAGTGGGAATATATATATATATATTCCGGAACTGGTTAAACGTCTGAATTTTGTTGTACCCAGCACTTGTCTGCGTGGACTAAGATTATCGGAATTATCATTAATAAGGTCGCGATTTTCTACGCGTACACCGATATACAGAATTGGCAAAGTCATCAACAAATATGCTATTGACATTGACATTTTTGGAAGACAAGCAGATAAAACAAAAAGTGAAGCAAAAAGGGTGATTCTAAAATAACAACATTCAAGGTGTACAAATAGTTATAATAAGTTATAAGTTATCAAATTGTGATTATAAACTATCAAATAGTGATAATAAACTATCAGACATATTATGTCTCTCTTTTCCTTCAAATTTTTTATCAATTTTTCTTTTCTTTCAATATATCTTCGATGATACATATATTTTCTTTTACTGAGTGTTGGTTATATCACAGAACAACTAATATATCTTTTATTTTTCGAATATTTCAGTTTTTTAAACATTTTTAAATTTCATACATACACATTTTCCAAAAAAGCGTTGAGTATGAAAACAATGAACTTTATGATAATCTTAGTTATTGTATATGTTCATTAAGTTTATTAGTTTGAAAACATTTGTTTCTGACAGGTAAATAATAAAACCATCCTAACGAAATATGTTCGAGTTCTTTGTTGGTTTCAATATTACAGCTCAAATAAATTTTTTTAGTGAGCTCCACATAATATTTATGCATATATATAATGTATTATTCTATGAATAATAATTTTTTAAGAACTTATTGAAGTGAAACTTCTTTAGAATCGTATATCTTACTCTAGATCCGACCGTTCTACATGTTTATGTTAGTATGTGTTTAATACATATGTTTGCGCCTGCGTATGAGTAAACTTTAATATGAAGCAACCGTGTTGATTGTTGATGCATTTTCATTTGTGTGAATATTTTCATCTCCTTGTTAATTTTATTTTTAATTGTATGTCATAGGTACCACTTTCAATAGCTCGGTGAAGTGGTGGCAGTTTCATAATGGCTTTGCATTATGTTGATGTCAGCTCCGGAAGATACTAATTTCTTGACGACGTCAAGCTTCTTTTCCTTATTTGCCACGTGAAGCGCCGTCCTCAAAAAGTTAGTGCTGATGTTCAACTCAACGTGATTTTACAATAAAAAGTCGATGAGTTCGTCGCATGAGTTCAAAATTGCGAACTGAAGGAGACTTATTTGTTTGTACTGATCCCAAGAAAATATTGAGTTAACACTCAAATCTCTCGATTTTACTGACTTCTGGATGATTTTTAGACCCCAACTGTTCACTGCCATTTTTGTACTAGAGTAATTGAACAAAATTTACTTTATTACGATACAAAATTTTACTTTACGAAAGATTGGTCTTGTGAAGGTTTTTGCACTTCGAATTATGTCGTAAGAATGATTCGAGTTCTTAAAGCAATTCAGGAGGTAACCTTTTTCAGCTCCCTTCTTAAAAAAATTGACTAGGCTCTTACCGCTTCTTACAGTCTACCAGCGCTTGTCGTTGGTTCTTCTACTTTTGTAAAGTTGGAAGAAACAGAAGTGGGAAAACCATAGTCTGAGAGATCCCTAGCCAGGTCATATTTAGCCACTTATTTATAATGCCAAAATAATCCTACTATCTTTGATGCTGTAATAAATATTCATAATTAGTATTTTAATTAAGAGAATATAGTCTACTGTAATATATGTGTGCCCAAGAATTTTTTTCTGCATTAAATTTATTGATTTGGGAAGTAAGGAGATCGTTTAAGTGAACTCGGTGCTGATTTGATAGTTCAATTTATTAATACTTAAATATTACACGAGTAAAAATAGTAGTTGCGAAGTAATGGTGTGAAGTTTAGGGTGAATCGGTCTTTACTTTTTTTTTTGAGAGGAGTACCGATAGTAACACTCGCAATAAGGGTTCATAGAGTTAGATTTAAGTAGGTAAGAGTAGAGACTTACATACCGTAGGAATAGACTCTGAAGGTATGCAAAAATTATAGAAGTCGGAGTATATTTGTTGAGGAAATTGAGAGAATTAGAGATAGAGAGCAATTATAGTGAAGTCATGGGTTCAAGTCGTTGGCCAGGTGCCAAGGGTTCCTAATCTCTTGATTATTTCCAGAAAAAGGTCGATTGTTGAGAACGTTTTGTAGAAAATATTTGGGAAAAGCTTCTCTTTAGCTTCTTACAGACAATCTTTTAAATATTTCTTAAACGTAGTTATATTGTATCATGTGTCTCGCCAGTTGTTAAAATATTTTATCATCATTTAGGTAATAATCTAAAATAACTTATAGTCATGTGTGACAAACATTTTTTTTTTTTAAATTGCAACATTAAAACATATAATAATGTTGTATGCCGAGTTTCTTATTGCAAAAAAAAATTAATATAATTGAATACTAACAATTGATACACTGATTGAAGGATTTATTACTATTGATAATTTATTTTTTTTTAAGATAATTATTTAATTTATCAAATTTTAATAAATATTTTTTAACATTCAATAAATATTCATTTGGGAGGAAAGTACATTTATTAATAGTTAAGAATTATTTATTAATAGTTAACAAATATTTATTAACAGTTAATAAAAATTTTGTTGAGTGAATTTGTTTCGCTTGCACTCCCGGGAAAAAATGATCAGACCTGATCAGACATGAACAGGCATGAGTCTTCAGGCCTGATCAGGCATGAAAAATGACCATGCCTGGGCCAGCATGGTCAGGTCGGATCAGATCTATTCATGTCTGATTCGATCAGGTCCAAAAAAAAAAAAGTTGTACCTGTGGGGATTCGAACCGTAGACGCGGCGCTCTCCACACTGTTACTTTACCTCTTGACCATATATCTTATCTTAACTTAAACAGTATCTTTCAAACTACTTCAAGTAAATTAAATTTCATACATGACTTATCTTTACAGTTAAGGAAGTCAACTGTGCCTAGTTTATTAATTATTAATTATTTATTATATATCAGAGTTATTTGTTTAAAACGGCTATGTATTTTTTTTGCTCCATTAACATGTGGCTCTATGCACAGTAATAAAAAAAAATTTCTTTAAGGTTTATTCCAGAATTATAATTTTTTTGTTTTCTTTTAATTAAAATTTTGTTTTTTTTTATTCAAAACGTATAGGTAACTAAGAATTATCTGTGTGTTCTACATTTCAGCAATCTTTCATACTATAGCAATGAACCAAGGCGTAGCTTAAGATACTAACAGACACCTTGAAATGACTTATCGCCTATCGATATCAACTGATCTATTTTGGTATTTGCACGCAATCAAACTCTAACTTTTACTCAAAATCTTGTTTTCCGCGTATACCTTGGAACACAGTAAGAAATTTTGCGTCAAAAATCATAGTTAAAAATCATCGTTTTGGCATGGAATATCAAAAACTTTATGCTTAAGCCGATATTTTTAATGAAAGTTGTACACTTTTAAAATTAATAAGGAGATAAAAATTGATGCATCATACGGAACAAATTAATTTTAAAAATAGAACTAAAAAAAATCAGACATGAGAAGGCATGAACAGGTCTGATCAGGTCTAATTTCAGACCTGATCATACATGGACAGGCCTGATCAAGTCCAATTTCAGGCCTGATCATACATGAACAGGCATGGTCAGGTCTGATAATTTTTACCCGGGCTGTCATTTGATATAAAGATTGATTATAAACAAAAATGATCTCTATGAATTATTCACATTAATTATATTGCATTATAATTACGTTTATTTTAAAATACCAAATTATATCACAGCTCATAATTATCTATTATATTTTTAAATATTAAAAACGTTCATTTATTTAGTAAATTGAATTGTTAACATATATTCCAGCTATTATGTTATAAAAAGTATTAAAAGAAAATTGCTGTTTTTTCTTTTTACTGTAAAGAAATATTTGTTAACAGTTAACAAATATTCACTAACGATTAATAAATATTTGTTAACTGTTAACAAATATTCATTAAAATTCAATAAACTGTATTTATTGAATAATTTATTAACTGTTAATAAAAATTCAGTAAATCCTATGATATTATAAAATCATTTACTAACAGTTAATAAAGTTTATTGAATATATCCGAGTCAAAATTTAAATCGTAGATTTAACGTATTGAATGTTCCAATCGTTGGTTGAGCGTATTGGACGGTGAAAACGTACGATCAACGTGATGAAGGTTAAAATCTTCAATTCAACGTAATAGACGTTAAATTAAAAACGTATGTTAAACGTACCCAAAGTATTATAAATGTGAAGAGAACTAATAATGGGTGAAAAAAGTAATATTAAAACTACTCAAATAACTACACATTTTTAATTTTCTTAGCGGGAAGTTAAAAATTTTAATTTTTTGAAGTTATACTTCTTTTGGCGCGTTAGGCAAAAATGATGAGGGTAAAATTTTACGCGCGCAGACCGTCACGAAAAACCGACATGATGAAGTTAGCTATACCCGGGAAAAAATGATCAGACCTAACCATGCCTGTTCATGTATGACCAGACCTGAAATTAAACATGATCATGTCTGATCAGACCTGAAATTAATTTTAGTTCTATTTTTAAAATTAATTTGTTCCGTATGACGCATCAATTTTTATCCCCTTATTAATTTTAAATGTACAACTTTCATTAAAAATATCGGCTTAAGCATAAAGTTTTTGATATCCAAAATAGATCAGTTGACATCGATAGGCGATAAGTCCTTTCAAGGTGTCTGTTATTATCTTAAGCTACGCCTTGGTTCATTGCTGTAGTATGAAAGATTGCTGAATTGTAGAACACACAGATAATTCTTAGTTACCTATACGTTTTGAATAAAAAAAAAAAAAAATTTTAATTTAAAAGAAAACAACAAAATTATAATTCTGGAATAAACCTTAAAGAAATTTTTCTTTATTACTGTGCATAGAGCCACATGTTAATGGAGCAAAAAAAATACATAGCCGTTTTAAACAAATAACTCTGATATATAATAAATTATTAATAATTAATAAACTAGGCACAGTTAACTTCCTTAACTGTAAAGATAAGTCATGTATAAAATTAAAATTACTTGAAGTAATTTGAAAGATACCTCTAAAGTGAAGATAAGTTATATGGTCAAGGGTTAGAGTAGCAGTCTGGAGAGCGCGGCGTCTACTGTTCGAATCCCCATAGGTACAACTATTTTTTTTTTGGACCTGATCGAGTCAGACATGAACAGATCTGATCAGACCTGAACATGCCTGGCCAGGTCTGATCAGACCCGGTCATTTTTCATACCTGATCAGACCTGAAGACTCATGCCTGTTAATGTCTGATCAGATCTGATCATTTTTTCCCGGGAAATTAACTTCTCGACTAGACTAGACTATACTATGATACGAGAGAATATAAAATGTCAAATACTATAATTTATCATTACAACAGTTGAGGTATATAATATAAATAGAGATATGTTTTTGGGTGATTTTATAAAAAAATACCTAGAAAGTAAATAAATAAATGCTCAAGAGTTTGAAGTAATGGCCAAAAACAAAATTTTTTTGAGGCTTTTAAAATTTAATATCTTATAAACTATTGAAGACACAATGAAAATGATGATTTCTAAAAATAAAACAGTTCCTTAACATTGATATTGAATTATAAAAAAAATTTGACAACTAACAAGTGCGATTTTAAGCAATCAAAAATTTATTTAAGAAACGATTTTCATCTTAAAAATCGATTTTTTTTATTTTTGAATGTATTTTTAAAAAAAAATTTTTAACTTTGTCATCATTAGAATTCATATTTCCCGAGTCAAAATTAAAAACATATTTTGAGCCTCCACAACCTTCTCGAGGAGTTATATGCTGAAATTGCAGTTTTAGATTTTTTTGACTACGATGACGCGTATATCAGAATTATAATTTCAGTCTATAAGTGGTATTTTTGTCCGCTTTTACCAAAGTTAGGCCGAAATTATGGTTTTAGAATCATAAATTGAGCCTACTAAGCCTACATCTCTACCATTAAAAAGATCCTTATTGGTTAACATAATGTTGGTGAGGGGAAAGAAAGGAAAGGGGAATGGATCCAGATAAAAATGGCTGCCGTTAGCGGCATGCTTTGTCCGGCTAATGCAATTTGATAGAAAAAAGGATTTTATCAGTGTCATATTTTTATTTTATTTTTGATGTAGAGCTATCACAAATTCAGGAAAAAAGTATTTTTCATAAACAATTGCTATAAACTTAATAAATAACTTAGTAACAACTCAACTTTTCAGCTGAATTTATTCTTTAACTAATGAAGAATAAATAAGTCTCCAGTGTTTTCATCATATCTCCTGTTATGCCTGGGGAAAGGTTCAGTTTTCAATCAAATAAACAACACAAGTTTATAGTCTAAACTATAATTACGTTTAATTAACTAATTGATAACACAATATTTAACACTTCAACTGAACAAATAGTTTCTTTTACTTAAGATTTATGTCACTTTCAAAACAGTTTAATATTAAAATGATAATCAGTATAATTTCTA
Source organism: Cotesia vestalis (assembly GCA_000956155.1). NCBI lineage: Eukaryota > Metazoa > Arthropoda > Insecta > Hymenoptera > Braconidae > Cotesia > Cotesia vestalis. The sequence goes on along the minus strand of JZSA01005453.1, from coordinate 959 downwards.
TAGCTTAATGGTAATACGATTCTTCACTACAATTCCGTAGTATCTTCTCTGAGTCTCTTTCTGCTACTGACTGACCGAGTTAGTCAAACAATGAATATTGTGCAGTTTTAAATATTACTGCGCTATGAGAAAAATCATAAGATTAAGAGTGTTACGGCCACGTGTAAGCGTAGGTACATCACCGTCAGCAAATTAAATATAATATACGATAAATATGTGTAGAGGCATAACACCCCTACCCTAAGAATGAAAATCCCCTTTTTACAATCATTTTACATAAGGGATTTTCTTTTTTTAAGAAGTTGAAGTGTTATCTTATAATAGTGTAAAATAATAAAAAATATAAACGAAATAGAAAATACAATGATAGTAGATAAAATCTAATACTCATATATGATATAACTATTTTATGACAACAATATATTAATATTTAGGACAAATCCTCAAATTCGGATATCTTGTAACGGAGTGACCGTTACCCGTTAAAAGCCTTTTTACCCGCACTCGTCTAATTATCGACGGATCACAGAGCGCTGTAATTTTAAGCCCTTGTAGGCATAATTTTAGACTCATAAGTGAGTCCCCAAGGTGGAGGTGTCGGTGTAGTGAGAGTGGGGAGAACAGAGTAAAGAAGAAACGCACCAAGAAATTTTGGTAAGTTTTATTGTGTCCGAACGATTGAAGAATCGACATCATAAACATCTCACTCAGGTAATTATTTTTATTCTATTCGCTTTTTGTGGAACGAGGCGATGAATCTAAGTGAATTTAATGCGTGCTAGGCCCAATGTCAGCTCGCTTAAATTCAATTAATTTAAGAAATATTCTAATGCCCATTTGGTGTTCCAGAAAATAAAATTATTCCCTGAGAGTACAACTACGAAGTGGTGATCCAGGACCGTGCCGTCAACAACACCTCATCAAGGAGAAACTTCAAGGAAAGACGAGAAATCCAGGAG
>JZSA01005452.1:0-127926 GCA_000956155.1 Cotesia vestalis | reverse complement strand
TTTCCTCCGTAATTGAGACAGGAACCTATCACGGATCTAAAAACTAAAATAAATTCATAAAAATTGCTTAAAAAAAAGAATTAATAGTGGTGATGTTAATGTTTTTTTTTCGGTAAAAATAATAATTCGTATAAAAATTTTTTTAAATATTTTAAGGCACATTTAATAAAGCACTTCAATCTACTTTTTTTTTTTTTTGTTCGCTTTAAGGTGATATCGCCTTTCAATCACCATTTTTATGCTTGTGCTGGCATAACCAATCTGGATGATTATAGTCTTCGTCACAAATATCACATTCAAATGATCCTACATCAGTATGACGTCGCATGTGTATCTTAAAAGTTGATTCCCTGGCGTAGGTTGCTGGGCAAAAGTTACACACAAACGGTCTCAGAATATGAATTTGTTTATGAGCTTCTAAATGTTTCATTAAAGAAAACTTAGCCGAGCATATATCACATTGAAACGATTGATTTATTGAGTGAATAAGCTTATGCGTGCGCAAATGATTTTCGCGTTTGAATTTTTCTAGACACATATCGCATTCAAAAATTAATTTTCCCGTGTGAATCTCTCTATGTTTATTCAAAGTGCCTACATATTCAAACTTCGCTGGACACTTGTCGCACTTAAATGGCTTCAATTCTCGGTGAGTAAGCTTATGAGTTTTTACATCTTTTCTGTTTTTGAATTTCATGTGACAGATATTGCAGGAAAAAGGCTTTGAATCTGTATGAAGCAGCATGTGTTGACTGAGAGAAGCTATGGATTTTACTTTCATCGCACAAATATTGCATGTCAAAGCTTTTTCCTCAAAATGGTTCCGTTTGTGTACATTTAAACTGTGTATTTTATTAAATTTCGCTGAACAAAGATCGCATTTAAATGGCAGTTCTCCTTCGTGAACTTTTCGAAGGTGATCATCTAAAGTACTTTTGCGTTTGAACCCTAATTGACAAATGTCACATTTGAACATTTTTTTGTCAGCGTGAACACGCATATGACTGTCAATATGACTTTTCTGAGTAAAAAAAAATAGTATACAGTCCTTGGAAAGTAAAAAAGAAACCCTCAGATCACATTTTTTTCACATGTGATCTGAGGCTTTTCTTATTTTCCTTCCCAAGGGGTGTAATATACTATTCAACAACCATTAGACTTTCGAGCTTAAAAAGGATGAAAAGGCATTAAAGTCGTGTTTTTGAGCTAGAAGAGCATTATACATGTTTTTTCCTTTTATTTTTCAATGTATAATTTTCATCATTGTAAATACATTTAAACTGTGTATTTTATTAAATTTCGCTGAACAAAGATCGCATTTAAATGGCAGTTCTCCTTCGTGAACTTTTCGAAGGTGATCATCTAAAGTACTTTTGCGTTTGAACCCTAATTGACAAATGTCACATTTGAACATTTTTTTGTCAGCGTGAACACGCATATGACTGTCAATATGACTTTTCTGAGTAAACTTCGCTAAGCAAACGTAACATTTGTATGTTTTATCATTTGCATGCGATTGCATATGCTTGTCCAAATCATTTTTTTCATTGAATTTTGCAGAGCAGTTGTCGCATTTAAATTGATTTTTTTCCACGTGGGTTCTTGCGTGATCATCCAAGTGTTCTTTTTGATGAAATAATTCTGAACAAGTCTCACATTTAAATTCTTCTTTCTCATCATTCGTTTCCAAAGGATCAACTGAATCAATTTCTTGATTAAATTCCAAAGAAGTTTCAGAACCAGCTCGATTATCCATATTATCATTCAACTGTTCTTTTTGATTTGATACGACTGAAAGAATTTCCTCACATTGTAATGTTTCTTTTTCGGTATGAAATAGCATATGATGATCATCCAACTGATTTTTCTTATCAAACGTTTTCGAACAAATTGTACATTTAAATTCATTCGTATCTGCGTGCATAAGCAACTGTTCATTTTCAGTAGGAATTTCCAAGGGATCACAATTGATAAAATTACTTTCTTGATTAAATTCAATAAGAGTTTCACACTCGAGTATATTTTCTGTAATATCTACATGATTAATCAAACGATTCTCTTGATCGAGTAAGACTGAATCAATTCCAGGTTCGACTTTTAATTTTTTTAAATGAGTCTGCATATGAATGTGTAGCTGCTTTTTTTGATCAAATGTAATTGAACAACTCTTACATTCATATGAACTATTTTCTGTATGAATTTTCAAATGATCAGTCAACTCTTTTTTCTGATGAAATTTTGCTGAGCATTCGTGACACTTGAATACTCTTCCACCCATGTGATTTTGCATGTGATTTTGAAACAGATTTCTATTAGAAAATTCTGCGAAACAAAATTCACATTTAAGTTTCTCATCTTTAGCGTAATCTTCCTTTTCACGCGCATGAATTCGCAGGTGACGGTCAAAATCACTTCTACGATCGAACTTAACAGAGCAAATTTGACATGTAGATCGCTTGTTCTCCACGTGAATTCGTACATGGATATTTAAACAGGCCTTCGAAGTAAAAGTCGCTTCGCAATGTTCGCAGTTGAGAAAAGATTTTTCACATTTTCTATTTGACCCTGAAAAATAAAGTTAAAGTTAATATCTTATATACCTTAAGGGATTACATGGATTTCATGGTTTCAAAATATCAATTTTTTTAACGTTTTATTAAATTCTACATCTGTAGAATATTGTAATAAAATTTCAAATTGATCCGAATAATAGTTTCGAAGATACAGCTTTAAAAAGTTGCGCGCTCAAGGCGCGCTGTTGTATTGTCATTCAAAACTTTAAACGCGTTTTTCTACAAAACTATGTTTTTAAAGACGGCACCCACGAGGTATAATTTACAAGGTCTTGAACGAAAGATTTTTTTCTTTTTCAATTATAACTATTTAAAAAAAAAATTCCGCGAAATTTTAGCCAAATTTTTAATTTTTTTTGTAAAAACCTCTGCAGAAAATCCAATTTTCATTTTTTTCCTTCCCCTTCCCCTTCAAGACCTTGTTTGAAGTCTTGAAAACTAAAGCACAGGCTCGGCGGAAATGACGTCACAATGTCAGAGTTTTAAATATTTTTTTTTTTTTTTCAAAATTTCAGTAATCTCTCATTAAACATGTATCTTTAAGACAGTAAAAAGTTTGAATAAAATATTTCATTTTTTATACTAAAAAAAATTGTTGAAAATAGGCCATTTTTTTCCGAAGGAAACCCATGTAACCCCTTAATTAATTTGATATTATACTCACTTTTTCTAGTGGTAATTTTATTATGATTAGCTGCTGCAGTTGATGAACTCAAAGGTTGTCCAGGAACCGTGATTCTTTCAAGTAGTACAATAGGATTGTATTTTTTTAAAATAATCTCCCAATCCTTGACTATGGATACTTGCTTAAGCTTGTTACTTTTTTTCGGACAGTTAATTTTGTTTTTTAAACTACACACTTGTTTCATGGTTCTCTTTTTATATTTATTTGTCCAACGATCTTCTTTCAAGCTAAATGAATTAATTCCCGAAGGTGTATTATAAAATTCATCTGAATCTTCATTTAAGTTTTTAATCACAAATAAACTTTCATCAATATTGACGCAATTGTTAGCCGATAAATTTGAATCGTATGCTTCTTTTATATCAAAAAAAGGGTCTACGTTCATTGCATCTTCATAATGATAATCATTTCCCACTTCTAAAGGATCCAATGGATCTACAAAAGAATTTTCATCTTCTTTCTTAATTAGATCTATAAAAAATAAAATAATATTAATTATTAATGATTAATCTCAGGAAATTGGATAAGTTCGTTTTAATATAATTAAATGATTATTTAATTATATTAAAATTATTATTATATTAATTAAATTATTATTTACTTAAAAATTCATCAGTTATATTTTTACTTGAAAATAAAATAAAAGGTAATGAGTCCAACTACTGTCTTATTGATCTTGATTAGAATTGCTAGTGAAGTAACCATGACTTGAGATTATTAAAACTTCTGCTATTTTGGCTAATAAAATATTCTTATCGATTAATATTTATTACTTTTATCTGAATACTCAATTTACTAAAGACATTTGACAAAATTAATTTTAATAAATTGTTCCGAGTATTACCAAGAAACATAAGTGAAAATTATTAAAAAAAAAAATGACATTGAAGTTAGCAGACGTCTGAAAATTTTTTATTTTTTTTATTAATTAAATTACAACTAAAAAGATATTTCTCAAAAATTACACTTATAGTTTTTCAAGTTTTTTACAGGTGAAATTTTTTTTTTAATTATTTAATTGAAATTTGTTCAATAAAAAATTTATAAAAATTTTTAAATTCGAAGTAAAAGTCGCTTCGCAATGTTCGCAGTTGAGAAAAGATTTTTCACATTTTCTATTTGACCCTGAAAAATAAAGTTAAAGTTAATATCTTATATACCTTAAGGGATTACATGGATTTCATGGTTTCAAAATATCAATTTTTTTAACGTTTTATTAAATTCTACATCTGTAGAATATTGTAATAAAATTTCAAATTGATCCGAATAATAGTTTCGAAGATACAGCTTTAAAAAGTTGCGCGCTCAAGGCGCGCTGTTGTATTGTCATTCAAAACTTTAAACGCGTTTTTCTACAAAACTATGTTTTTAAAGACGGCACCCACGAGGTATAATTTACAAGGTCTTGAACGAAAGATTTTTTTCTTTTTCAATTATAACTATTTAAAAAAAAAATTCCGCGAAATTTTAGCCAAATTTTTAATTTTTTTTGTAAAAACCTCTGCAGAAAATCCAATTTTCATTTTTTTCCTTCCCCTTCCCCTTCAAGACCTTGTTTGAAGTCTTGAAAACTAAAGCACAGGCTCGGCGGAAATGACGTCACAATGTCAGAGTTTTAAATATTTTTTTTTTTTTTTCAAAATTTCAGTAATCTCTCATTAAACATGTATCTTTAAGACAGTAAAAAGTTTGAATAAAATATTTCATTTTTTATACTAAAAAAAATTGTTGAAAATAGGCCATTTTTTTCCGAAGGAAACCCATGTAACCCCTTAATTAATTTGATATTATACTCACTTTTTCTAGTGGTAATTTTATTATGATTAGCTGCTGCAGTTGATGAACTCAAAGGTTGTCCAGGAACCGTGATTCTTTCAAGTAGTACAATAGGATTGTATTTTTTTAAAATAATCTCCCAATCCTTGACTATGGATACTTGCTTAAGCTTGTTACTTTTTTTCGGACAGTTAATTTTGTTTTTTAAACTACACACTTGTTTCATGGTTCTCTTTTTATATTTATTTGTCCAACGATCTTCTTTCAAGCTAAATGAATTAATGCCCGAAGGTGTATTATAAAATTCATCTGAATCTTCATTTAAGTTTTTAATCACAAATAAACTTTCATCAATATTGACGCAATTGTTAGCCGATAAATTTGAATCGTATGCTTCTTTTATATCAAAAAAAGGGTCTACGTTCATTGCATCTTCATAATGATAATCATTTCCCACTTCTAAAGGATCCAATGGATCTACAAAAGAATTTTCATCTTCTTTCTTAATTAGATCTATAAAAAATAAAATAATATTAATTATTAATGATTAATCTCAGGAAATTGGATAAGTTCGTTTTAATATAATTAAATGATTATTTAATTATATTAAAATTATTATTATATTAATTAAATTATTATTTACTTAAAAATTCATCAGTTATATTTTTACTTGAAAATAAAATAAAAGGTAATGAGTCCAACTACTGTCTTATTGATCTTGATTAGAATTGCTAGTGAAGTAACCATGACTTGAGATTATTAAAACTTCTGCTATTTTGGCTAATAAAATATTCTTATCGATTAATATTTATTACTTTTATCTGAATACTCAATTTACTAAAGACATTTGACAAAATTAATTTTAATAAATTGTTCCGAGTATTACCAAGAAACATAAGTGAAAATTATTAAAAAAAAAAATGACATTGAAGTTAGCAGACGTCTGAAAATTTTTTATTTTTTTTATTAATTAAATTACAACTAAAAAGATATTTCTCAAAAATTACACTTATAGTTTTTCAAGTTTTTTACAGGTGAAATTTTTTTTTTAATTATTTAATTGAAATTTGTTCAATAAAAAATTTATAAAAATTTTTAAATATCGGCTAATTTCATTTTTATAAAAAAAAAAAGGTTAAAAAAAAAATATAAAAATCATACCTGATCTGAAAAAAATTTTCTGACTGGGTAAATCATCTTCGTTCTTAAAATTCTCATAAATACTACTAGGAGCATTCGAATCAATTTGTGTTAAATTTGAATAATGGTATGTTATATCATTTTCCATTTCATCGTCAATTTCGCAGCCCTACAACAAAATTATAAATAAATTAATCCATCATTTTTAAAAAATATTAAATAAAATAATATAACCTTTTACCTGAGTATTATTTCCATCAGCTGATTTTTCGAATGAAAAATTATTGGCAGTATTCATTTTTATATAATAATTTACAAATAAATAATTTTCAGCGAGCTATCAATTTTAGAATGTCTCAGGTAGAACTTGTCGACAATTTTACTTTCGTAAATATCATTATTTGTCGGCAATTCTAAGTATTTAGTCAACAATCAACAATAAAAAGTGAAAAAAAAAATGAAGCATGGAGTCAGGTTATGAATCTTACTATATACGCCAGAAAAATAATAATCACCGCATACAGTACGTAGTCGCCCACGTGCGCGTGTTTATGTGTTGAAAAATTTGTGAATTTTATAAACTCTTATACAATTATTTTACAATTTATGAAAAATGTGTCCACAAATATTGATTAATTAAAATTACTAATATTTCTCATTGGATACAGAACGTGCTATTTTTTATTAAAGGTAATGGAATATATTTTTTTATACTTGGGTTATGTTAGACACGTTGTTTACAATTTCATTTATGTACCATCTATTGAAATTACAACAATGCAACAGTAATAACATTTGTTTAGAAGTTAAAGTCCAGAAATTGAAACACTTTGTTGGTTTTTTTCAATATTAGTCCATTTTTATAGCAATATTAATAAAAATCAACTTTTAAAATGATTAGAAGAAAAAATTGTCATGATATTTTATTTATAAGTAAATCGACTATCAGATGTTTACTAATTTAAAGACCATTTTTATGAGTTTTTTGTTATTTTGAATTTTTTTTTATGCACAAATTTATAATACTGAAGTTAGCGATCAGGTGTCAATTTTAAAAATTTTTTTAACAAATGAATTACAATAAAAAAATACTTCTAAAAATTTTCACTTGTAATTTTTATGAATTTTCACATGTGAAACTTTTTAATTTAATTTTTTTTTAATAATTTAATTGCTATAAAATTCAAAAAAAATTTTTTATATTTTTCAACTTCAGTGTTACATAAATTTTTGCTTAAAAATATGTCATAAAAAATGTAATTTTTTTTTAATTGTTTATTTATTTGGTTAAAAAAAATTTCAAAAATTAATAATAGTGCGATAATTTCAATTTCATAAAAAAATGTTAATTTTTTTTAAATGTAATTTTTTTTTAATTAATCAATTTAATTAAAAAAAAAAATTATATTATTACTAGCTAAGAATTTTAATATGCAATTAAAATTTTTGATACGCATTCATAGCTCTTCTTACTTCGCCGTCTATCTTACGGCTCTAAATAAATTTTTATGTTGAAAAATGATCAATTTAAAAAATAAAATAATTTTTTAATTTTGACATTTCAATTCGCGCCACTATGCGCGCGCATAATAACGCGGCTGTTTTAAATAGATGGCGCCATAAACTAGGCGCGCGGGTTCATTCATCAATCAGGTTATGTTTTCCTACGTTAATTCGTTGTTTATAATTTGTGAGCGGAGCAAATAAGTGCAAAGTAAAAAAAAAATAATTACTAGCGTTATAAAATAAAAAAATAAAAAGTAAGTAATTAATTATCTAATTATCAAAACAAAAAAAAATGCCGTCGTGGAATCAAATTCAAGCTCAACTCCGCAATCCAAACAACCCGGTGGTCTTTTTTGATGTATCAGTCGGCACGACTGAGATAGGACGTATGATATTTGAATTATTCGAAGATGTTTGTCCAAAGACATCCGAAAATTTCCGTCAATTTTGCACCGGCGAGTATCGAAAAGACGGAGTGCCTCTGGGGTTCAAGGGAGCTATTTTCCATCGAGTCATCAAGGATTTCATGATCCAGGGTGGTGACTTTGTCAACGGTGACGGTACCGGCGTACTTAGTATTTATGGCGGTAACACATTTGCTGATGAAAACTTCACACTGAAGCATGACTCTCCGGGACTCCTTTCAATGGCCAACAGTGGAAAGGACACCAATGGTTGCCAGTTTTTTATTACCTGTGCCAAATGCAATTTTCTTGATGGCAAGCACGTAGTTTTTGGTCGAGTTATTGATGGACTCTTGGTGATGAGAAAGGTGGAAAATGTACCTACTGGTCCAAATAATAAACCTAAAATTCCTGTAACTATTTCACAATGTGGACAGATGTAATTTTATTTAGATATTATGGAATTTAATAAAGTTTTTATATTTATTATATTTATTTAATTATTAATTAATTTTTTGTCGGCTATGAGCCAACTTCAGGGTCATAAATATTCACAGTGTTATTTTTAATATTATTCAATAATATATTATAAATCTTTGAATATTTCAATAAAACGTTAAAAAATTTTGGTGTGCCTATTGCCATATATTTTATAAGTTCAACTACTGCTCCCGGAGTGTTCAACTACTGCGGCTTGTCAGAATTGATTGTTCAACTACTACTCCTTTCATAGTCTATCTTAAAAACGTTGTCAAATTATAAATATTCAATTATTTGCGTTATTTTGCGCTTCAATCAATTCAAAATTGTTTATATTTACATGAAAATCACTAATTTGAACTAATAATTACATATTTATATATTAAAAGTAGGGTCAAATACGTTTTACTTTGAAACCTGTTCAACTACTTTACCTTAAACTAATTGCTGTTTGACGCTCCTTTCGGTCGTTCTCATTGTTTCACGCTGGCGGAATAGTTATTTTCTCCAATGTTTTAATTTTCTTATCAACTTTATTTTTTTTTAATAAATTAAATTTTTATTTTCAGTACCGTCCTCTCAGAGGAAATTTGAGGTGTTCTTCGATTTTAATCATGAAGAAATTTGGTGCGTAGAGGGATTAGATTACTATACTTATATGGAAATAACAAGGTATATTTTGTTACTTCATAAGTTATTTAAGGAAGTCCTTTCGCTCCAGTTGAGTCACAACAATTGTAGTAGTCAATATTCGATAAATTAAAATAAAAAACCCATAAAAATTTCTAAAATTAAAAAATAAATAGTATATGAGGCATTAATCGTTGAAATTTTGAAAATTAATAGAAAAAATAGTTAAATACAAAAATTAATTAGACTCTTGTAAATCAGCTGTTAGTAAACTGTCCGTGATTAGGCAACGCTTTATTTCGGTTGTTTACAATTTTATTTGCACAATATAACTAACCATGTATAACTTTTTGCAGTAAATGCAAATAAATAAATTAATTAAAAATGTTTAGTCACAAAACCGTAACATTCTAATATCTCATGGTAGGAATGCTAGTATTTTTTAATTATTGTTTTATTTTTCAATAATGAATTATGAAAATTTGTTAACAATAAATTAACTAATAAGTATGTATGAAAAACATGAGCGCGTTAAAGTTTAGTTTGAATTTATTGAATGGTCTGAAGATCGCGCACTACACAACGTTGCCAAATGTTCTAACGCCATTTAAATGTAGGTTACTTAAAAATTTTCTGTGATTTTATAATTATAATTTCTCCATAAATTCCACGGCAACCTACATATTTTATTGCAAAAAATCAAGCCTCAATATTTCGAAAACCTTATTTTGAGTTTTTTTTTACCCCATCTAATCGGTAGTTAATACCATAATTCGAGAAAGTTGTTAAGGTCAGACTTTCTCGTAAGACTCGAAAAAAATACTAACATTTTTAGAAATTTTTTGTTCAAAAATTTGCACGGTGAGGAATAAATTAAACTTCACTAGTAGATAAATGAAGACTATAACTATTAGATAAAAATTAATTTTATGCATAATTTAATATTTTTTATTTAACATTGATGGCGAAAGGACCTTAACTGCTGATGTCTTCAATATTTTTCGAGAAACTCTTCTGAAAAATTACAATTTTAATTTTGATATGCGTCTAAGATGTTATCAAAATTTTAATTAACTTGATTGAAATTTTCATTCGATGTCAAGTGTTAAACTCAATATAAATATCTTTTTTCTAAATCTAGTAAGTTGAATTACTTGCTGATTTCTAGTTCACTGCAGTAAATCTTTTATTTAATAAAACGAGATCAAAGTAAATAGCAATGAGGTTTTTTTTTCATCTATTCAACCATAAAAAAGTGATATACTTAACTCAGAATAAAATTATCAATACCTTATTGATTACTTAATACAGTAAAAAAAATTAATATCCGTAGTTTCAGTTGTTTTTATTGAAAATTATCTTGTTCATTGAGCCGTTGCAAGCGTTGGTCTCATTGCCTATTAGAATTTAAAATCAATTTCAATTATTATCCTTGTGAGTAGCGATGACTAACTAACCAGGTTATAATATAATAAAACAAAGCTTTTAACGTTATAAAAAATTTGTTTGTCACTAAAATAACTCGCGTATAAACTTAATTTTTTCATCAGTCCTTCTATAATCATCAGTAGTACAAAAAAATGTATCATGTCTTTACTTGCTATTTACTTTGAGAAATATGTCATTGATTTAAAAAATTAGTTTTAGCTTTCAATAATTTATTAATTCAATTTTACAAATATTTTCGGTGTATTGTATAATTATAATTTGTAAATGACATCTAATTTTTTTTTTAAAGTTTAAACAGTTTTTCAATAATTTAATCATATAATTCCACTTGTCATTATAATAAAGTACTTAAAAATTAGGCTTTTTTATAGCTAAAAACATTGCATTCTATTTTATTAATTTTTTTATAAATATATTAATTAATTAATTAGCTACACATAGAATTAACACATTTATCGATCAATTTTATAATATTGTCATTAATTATCATGCAATACACTTAAAGTAAACATTCAATTGTCTAAATATCTAAGATATTTAATTTATAATTTCAATTTTTTAGCATTAAATTCGTTACTAAACAATACTCATAAAGAAAAAACAGTATCACGTAAAATCAAAGTGAAACAAAATTTTTCAAGGATGCTGAAAAATCAAATAACAGTATTCTATTTATTAAAAAAAATTAAACAGTAATAAAAAACCAAGCACCGAATAACTAACTAAAAATCGTGATCATTTCCTGAGTAAATTTAAAAAAATGAACCACTAATCAAATCAAAACTTCTTTAGAAGTATTTAAAGACTCAGGATCAACACGATATTTGAAAATCCTATCTACTGGCTTGGCTCACGGTAACGATACTAAATGATTTTTTTTCTTCGGGACCGTGAGTTGAATTGTATTCTACCGATCACTACAAAATACTTCCTCGTCGTTCAGATCAACCTGTGAGTTGTTGTCTTCAACAACCATAATTGGCGTAGCTCCGTCATGCAAAGTTGATTTGGATTTAGTTCTTCTATAAACATCTCGAGTAACACTTCTGGTGAAGCTGAACTTTCGTACGAGTTTCTTGTCCAGTGGAACCGGGCTCTTGGGGCTTTTAGCCGACAGCTCAATTTCTGTGCCCTCATAATGAGTGAGCAGGACTTCAGAGGCGTGTTCGTCAATTACCTCCACCGCATAATCAATATCTTCTTCTTTGGCATTTTCTTTAGTGACACAAAAGCGTATCACGTATTTTCCCATCATTCTCGAAGGTATCATATGGATTTTTCCTGAGGCATTGATGTTGGCCAGCAATTCTTGGTTTATCTCATCACTGTCTTTTAGACGAAAACAGACTAATCCTACTCTGACGTCATTGAGTACTTCGAAGCGTTTATTTTTTCTCATTTGAGCCTCGAATTTCTTCGCCAATCGAATGTGGTTGCGTATGTACTTTTGCAGTCCAATAATACCGTAGCTTCTCATTACAAACCAGAGTTTAAGTGCTCGGAATCTTCGGCTCAGCGGAATACCCCAGTGTCGATAGTCTATTGATTCATTTGAGTTAGCGTGCTGAAGATAAAGTGGATCTACGACAAGAGCTGATGTTAATTTAACGCGATCACGTACCCACAAACATGAGCAATCAAAATTTACGAGGAGCCATTTGTTAGGATTGGTATTGAATGAGTCTGCGTACTCTATTCCAGCCATCAGCGGCCGTAATTCCGGGCAGATAAATGCGTTCCCACCATAAGCGCCGTCAACGTGGAGCCATATTCCAGGTTGCTTCTTACAAACCGGACCAATTTCAACCAGATTGTCAAATGAACAGCACCCAGTTGAGCCCAGTGTCGTTGACACAAAGAACGGCACCAATCCACATTTAATATCGTCTTTTATAGCCGCTTCTAGTGTACTGCCTCGTAAACAGCAACGGTCATCAGGTGCCAATACTCGCAATTTTACCAGACAAATCATAGCCGCTTTTTCGACGCATGAATGAGCTTCTGTCGAGCAGTAAGCGACTAATCGCGGTAAAAAAGCACTGTCTTCTATCAATGGCTCTTTTTTTTTCAGCAAATTTATTGCGTGATTTCGTGCAGCCAACATTGTTACTAAAATACACTCGGATGCTGATCCTTGGATTACACCGCCGCCTTTAGAATTTTTTTTTTCAGCCAAAAATCCAGATGGCAAATTAATGGCCTTTGCATACCAGTCTAGGACTATTGTTTCGAGCTCTGTGCAGGCCGGACTTGCTGCCCAGGAAAATCCGATGCATCCGATCGCGTCTGATAGCATGTCACCGAGAATTGAAGGGAATGAATTTCCAGCGGGAAAGTACGCGTGAAAACGTGGATGTTGCCAATGAGTTATCTAAAATTAATTTTAAAGTTAATTTGTGGTAAATCTGGTAATTTAATTGGTACACTGTTAAAAATACTTTTTTAATTTCAGTTTTTTTTAATCAAATGCTTTAAAATTTTATTTAATTTATTAAGTTAGTAAATTTAATTATGGCAATTATCAGCGACTGCCATTTCAGATACTTTTAAAAGCAAACTCAATTTAGAAGTCGTTATTTTTTTTTCTACGTTTTTAACCAAATCTAGAGTCAATTAATTTATAAATATATTCAATGATTTGAATTTTAAAGCGCTAATAAAATCCAGGACATGAATTAAAAATTTTATTATATTATTCAATAAATTGAAAAAAATTAAAAAAAAATTTTAAAGACAAATTTTTAACAGTGTAGAAGAAATTTTATATTTTACTCCAGGCATTATTTTATTTTCAACGTCATTCATAATATCATTCCATGACTCTGGCTTTAGCGGTGCTTCGTTGGGTAAAAGAGGCCTCAAATAACCAGGATCAACATTTGCCGTAACTCTTTTACCTTCTAATGTCCTTAGATATTCGCAAATATACTCCACCATCTCTTTACCACGCACACGAAATTCCTCGATGTTCATTTTGAATCTAAAAATTCAAATAAAAATCAATTTTCAAGAAGAAAAATCCATAATTAATTAAAAGTAAAATAAATAAAAATGAAAATGATACTTACGTTATTAATTAATCATGAAAGTCAACGATTTAATAAAACATTATCCAGAGGTGACTATTTAAACTGGCAGTGACTAATAAAGCACTTCTTATCGATTTTAAATTAATCAACCCGAGCGCTTTTTGAACACGGTCTAATTAAAGAAGAAATAAATAGTGGTTTGAATGATTAATTTCATTAATTTAAATCATTTCAAATTATTTCACTTAATTAACCGATTAATTATTTATTTGAAGATTATGAAGATAATTGAGGATTAAAACGGAATAATAGAAGCGCAAATTAAAAACTCCGAAGTTAACAAGAGTATCACAGCGAACGGTTGAAAAGCAAGTGATGGAAAAAGGCAACGAGAGACAGGTCCACGGTGTTTTAAAGTGAAGGGGTAGAATACTCCCTCTAGCTATTTTATAAATAGCCACTTACTCTTCCCCGATATTCAACAAACACCTTTTTATAAAGCATCGCTGTACTATATTACTCTGGACAGGTCACTGGTCAATATAAATATATATATATTTATGTATCTATCCGAGTCTATATATACGTATATGTATATTACATGAAGTATATAAATATATGGATGCAATATTTTATAGCCCATACATAACAATTTAGTGAGTAGTTTTATATCACGACACTTCACGGTTGACTCGTCTTCCGCTCGACCACTCGATGTTCATTTCCATCCCTAATAATAAAATCAATTTATTATATATAATAACAAACATATGTTACCTTTAATTCGTTTATTATATATTCTCAATGACAGAAATTTGAATCACTAAATATTTAAAAATTAATTAAAACAATAACGATATTAATTTATAAATAAATAATGTAATAATTATGATTATAATTAATTACTTTCATCTTTCGAGTAATGTTATGACATTACTTGGAGGCAGTTTATCGATCATATTATTTTCATTGACAATTACCCTTTTAATTAATAGTTTAAACCAACATTTAAAGCCGCCCTCCAAGATGATAACACCGACGTTATATTTTATTAATAATTTATCAATCAATTATCTATAATTTTATTATCAGGTCAATTACGTTCGGCCATTTGGTGATCTTCCTCGTGAAGGTGACACTGTTGGAGATGGTTCTGGGCTGCAGCCGTTACTGCTACCGCGTCGGCTTCCTGCTCCCGTTTTCAGACGAACCATCGTATCCAAATGACGAAATCTGTAATTAATCATCAATGATTAGTCTCTTAATTTATAATAAAAAATTATTTAATACTTTAATTTTTATTTTTATAAATAAATTGATAGATATTTGCCTCAAAGACAATTCACTCGTGTCCGTTGATTCACGGGACATTAAATAAGCCAGTGGCCATGAGATCCACGAACTTCTAGTCATTTAAATCACAAGTTAATTTTATTATTTGTGTAAGTTAATTTATTATTTATTCAGTTGTATAATTGTAAAAATTCTTACGTAGTACGAGGATTAGAACCAAGTCCACCAATGGTCGCTTGAGTTTCCAATTTAGCTTCAGGTCTGTTGGGCGTTTTAGTAAACCCTGGCTGAATCGCTGGATCAGAGACCATGCGAACGAAAAATGATCTTCGCTGCTCCAAAGTTGCTTTGCGCTTTTTTTCTCGGATGTCTGCGAGTTTGTCCACAACTTCTTTACCTTCCAAAATTTCTGATAAGTAATCCGTTATCACACTCCATGCGTGTTCTGCAAAGTTTAGAAAAATAGTTTTAAAATCGTCCGTAGAGGAATTAAAGTTATTAACAAGAAAAACAGATATACATTTTTAGTAGGGAGAAAAAATTTTTTTTCTCAATTAATTTGTTGAAAATTTTTTACAAATTTATTTCTTAGCTAAAGAAATCAATATTTTTCTCACGATAACTTTCTTGTTGAAAAAAATTTTTTTTTATTTGGAAAAAAACAATTTTAAATTGATGACTTGGGAATTTTCATCCACAACTATTTTTTCCCATATCTAATAAACTTTTTTTCAATAATAAAAATTACTGTGAGAAAAATTTTGATAATTATTTACAAGTGGGGCATAACTAGGCGAAAAATTAACATTTAAAAATTGTTTTTTGGATTCTGCTTGTTTTTACGGCGCATTTATAATAAAAAATATCGTGAAAGAAAAAAATGAAGATTTCGATAACTTTTTTGCCTTCAAAAGTTGGAAAAAATTTTGGCTCATGTTTTTCGGAAAAATTTCTAAATTTTTTTGAAAAATTGTAAAATTTACTAAAATTGTGATAATCAGTTTTTTTTTTTAATTGTTCATTTTTTTATGTATTTTTCAACACAAAAATCTCTTCTAATATTATAAGTTTGTTTATTAAGTTTTCACGCGAAAACTACTTAACCGATCATCATTGAACTTTGTACACATATTCTTGGAGGTATTAGAAGTAACATAAAATACTTTTTATTAAAAAAAAATTATTTTTTACGAAAGAAAAAAAATTGTTTGTCAAAAAATTAGAATTACATTGATTCAGTTCTATTGGAATGTAATAATCTTTAATATTTATCTAAGGGCTTTAACGTGAGCGATACCGAAGGTAAAAGCTAGTACATCAATAAAATCAAATAGAAATTTCGTTCAAAAAAATGAAAATGAAAATGGTAGATCCCAGTTTTAAAATTTATTTATGAAGAAAACGTTTTAAAATTTATTTATGAAGAAAACATTACTTTAGCCTGATCTGGACTTTCTAAAACAATATGCTGATATACAATATTTGTATAATCAAGACCTGAGCATATCGTTAAACTCTTATCGTTTAATTGTTCAGTGGTTCCGTGTTTACTTAATTTATTACAAAGCTTTGGGTCTTTTGGCGTACCGCCGTATCGAATATCACACACTTGAGCCAGCTCTATAACATCGCCGTCCTAATCAACATACACAAAATGGTATTGTATTAATTATTATAATTATTCACCGTATCTTGCTAATTAAGGGATTATTTTCACTTGTAAGTTCGAAAAAATTTATTTTTTTGTTAATTTTTTCAGGAGAGGCTTTTTATTGAATATATACATAAAATATATGAACATTTAGCGAATTTAACGTATTCTAAGAATTCATATTTTATTAACAAAAATATTGAGTTCCGTCGTTCCTGTAGAAGATCTCCTGAAGGTCCTCCACAAAAAGGTGTCTGGCAGTGAGGAAGATATCTCTGATCCAAATTATTTGAAATAAAAAAAATCAAAGGGATTACTTTTAGGGTAGATAAATACAGGTGATGATCGAAGAAATACTCAAAATTTTGATTTTAGACAAAATAGCAGCTTCCCAACAAAAAAAATCTTTTTTTGCACGAAAATTTACACTTTAAAGTGACTTAAAAAATCGAAATTTTTATCAAAAACTTTATTTCTTCTATCATTGCCTGACAAAAGTATCTAAGAAGACCCTGTGATAATTTCAAGTCAATCGGTCAAACCGTTTCGGAGAAATATTCCTCACCGACTTTGAAAACATTGTTTCGAGAAAAACGCACTTAAAGTTAACTTAAAATTTTTACTATTATTTAAAGGGTTCCATGATTTTTGATCCCCCGACAAAATATCCCCAAGACAAAAAATCCCCGACAAGTTATCCTTCAAATTCGTTATAGTTATTAAAAATTATTAAAAAGCACAATGATAAAAGGGCACAACACGGTAACATGATTATAACTTGATTAAAAAGTTAAATGAAATTTATCGAAAATTTTTTTTTTGCCATAATTTGTAAAAAAAAAAATAAAAAAGTCATTGCAAAGTATTGTTTAATTATTTCATTATTAATATTTCGTGGTTTATCGTTTTATTTAAAAATTCCGGCTATTTATGATTAATTGTCGGGGATTTTTTGTCGAAGGATCAAAAATTATGGAACCATTTTAATCACCACAACTTCATTGCAGACTTCAAAACGATCATCCTTGCGTATGAATTGTTCAAACTGTTTAGCTAGTTTACAATGATTACGTATGTAATTTTGTAAACCACTTATTCCGTAATTTCTTAGAACAAACCATAGTTTCAGTGATCTAAATCTCCGACTTAATGGAATACTCCAGTGTCTATAAATAAATATTATTAATAATTATACTCCTGAGTATTAAGAAGAAAAAAAATACCAACCTATAATCAATAGCAGTATCTGCATGAGTATGTTGAAGATACAGTGGATCAACAACAAGCGCGCTTGTTAATTTAAACCGATCTCTCACCCACAGACATGAGCAATCAAAATTAGTCAACAAAAATTTGTTGGTATTTGTATTTATTGAATCTGCGTATTCAAGGCCCGCCATTAGATATCTCAATTCTGGACAAATAAACGCGTTTCCAGCATAAGCAGCGTCTGTGTGCAGCCAAATCTGTTAAATAAATACATTTACATTTTATTAATTATTGTAGATCATAATGACAATAATGACAAAAATGAAGAAATTAATTATTTGATCTACCCCAGGGTATTGACGACAAACTGGTCCGATTTCTTTGAGATTATCAAAGGAGCAACAAGCAGTAGTACCTAGTGTCGTAGATACAAAAAAAGGGACAAATCCTTCAGCGACATCAGCTTCAATGGCTTGTTTGAGAATTTCGCCGCGCATTACACTCTTTTCATCCGGCTCAAGGATCCTTAATTTAACAAAACAAATCATCGCGTCTTTTTCAACGCAGCTGTGCGACTCGCGACTGCAATAGGCCATCAATTTTCCTAGAAGAGCTGTTTCATCGAGGTGAGCGTGAGCTGGAGACTCTTTGAGACGGGCTATTGCTTGAGCTCTTGCTGCTAACATGCAGACTAAAACGCTTTCTGATGCAGATCCCTGAAGAAATAAAATTAGTGAATTTTTGAGATTAGAAATTTACGGCTGTTATTAAGATGTAAAAAAAGAACTGAAGTAAAATTCAGTTAGTAAGTTATTTTAAAGGATTATTCTATTTTGAACTCCTAAAAAAAATGCTATATCACACTGATAAAAAAATTTACTTGGCTCAGGAGCCAAACTCTTGAACTAAAAATCCCATTTTGAAGAAAATGATTTTCTTGAGTCAAGAGAATAAATTCTTGATCTAAAAAATTATTCTTAGTATAAGAAAATTTTCTTGTTTTAAGAATTTATTCTCTTGTCTCAAGAAAATTATTTTCTTCAAAATGGAATTCTTGGTTCAAGAGTTTGGCTTCTGAGCCAAGTCAATTTTTTTATCAGTGTATTTATTGTTTTTTTGAGAATACTTCATGTTTAATGATGGATAGCTTATTTAGCTTAATACTAAAACTCATAAACTACAACGAAATTTCATTTTTTTAATTTTAAATACTTTTCAATTGCAAAAGCGACAGTTAAATCGGAATCCTTAAAAAATAGTTAGATCCGCGCTGTTGAAAAAATCTGAACAATGATCAATGTGAAACAAAAACGTCAAATGGTTTTATGTTTATTATGACAATAGCTATATTTCATAGCACAAGTGTTAATTTTTCTGCAAAAATAATAAAATTTCAATCAAAAAAACGAAAAAGTACGTTGTTTTTTGCGTGGTTTTTCGCAGAGAAAAATATAAATTTTGCAAAAATTCTGCTATACTATATAGCGATAAGGGGCTATTCATTAATAACGTAAGGACAATTTTGGTGACTTTTGACCCCCATGTAAGTACACAGTAAAAAATTTTTCGTAAAATTTAACATAAAATTTTGTGTAGATGATTTTTTTACATAAAATTTATGTTAATTCTACACAAACTGTTTGTATTGATAAAATCAACATAATTCTGTGTTAAAAGTAACACAAAAATATGTTAAAATTTTTATCGGCTGATTCTCGGATTTCTACACACTTAAATGTTAACCATAACATAAATAAAGTGTGGATTTTAACATTTTCTTTGTGTTACTCAGATCAGCTGTCAAATATGTGAGTTTTATTAATAATTCAAACATATGTACATAACCCCATGTATATTTAAATAGATTTTAATTTCTGAATAGAAGATAAATTGTTTTCCATAAATACAAAGTTAAAGAACTCAATAAATAATTCAAAATTTTTAAACAGTAATTAATTAATTTTAATCAATAGTTGCTACCTTATTACAAGTCAGTGGTAATCGATGATTAGGATTAATGATGTTATTAATTTATTTATTTGTTTATTAATTTCTAATTATTAATTTGTGACTATGCTCGTACTCCCGAGGTCCCGCGCAAAACAAAGCGAAGCGGCGCCATAATTTAACATATCTTTGTGTAAATTCAACATATTATTTGTGTTACTATAGAAGACATCAACACAGCCTTTATGTTGAATTGACATTTAAAAAGTGTTATTTATTCTATTAACCGAATGGGAGTGTTCTTTAACATAAATTTTGTGTTGGTTGGCCAGTAACATAAAAAAAGTGTAGTTTTACTTTGAATTAACACTTGAGTGTGTTAAAAAATGGATGGATTGATCAATACAAACAGTTTGTGTAAAATTAACATAAATTTTATGTGAAAAAATCATCTACACAAAATTTTATGTTAAATTTTACGAAAATTTTTTTACTGTGTATAGGTGAGATTTCTCGACCCCCCCCCCTCTATACTTTCTTACGTAAAATTCTATCTTGATCTTCTAAATAATAAACTGTTATGTTAGGAAAGGATCAGGTTCACTAAAACTTACAGTTCAACATGGATCCATAATTTTTATTTTTTAAAAAGTAATAATTTAAGTAATACTAGCAAACATAAATGTTATGGAAATGTTTTTTATTTTTTAAATAATAAAAATACGATAATACATAAAAATGTACTGTAATTTTTTCTATAGAACCAAACATGGATAACAATGAAAACATGAAATTTTAATAAGTTATTTTTTTTCAATCAGAAATAAAAATTATTTAAATAAAATAAAAATTCGACTATACACTTTAAAATTAAGAAAACTATTTGGAATCCAAAATGGAATTAGATTTTTAATATTGAATTTTAATTCACGAAATATCACGTAAGAATGAATTTCACCTCCCTCCCCCCAGCATAAGGACATGCAGAGATTTTTTTAACCCCCTTCCCCCTCGATACCCTTACGTAATTAATTAATGGCCCCTAAGTGTATAGAATATGCAGTTAAAATTTCATAAGGATCGCTTCTGAAGTTTCTGAGATTTTTTTAACCAACTGTTCAGAAACGCTGTGATTCATGCACCGGCTAGGATGAACAAGCGCGCTAAGGTAGTAGCATTCAATACGTGAAGAAGTATAGTTGAGGAGCTGATTTTCAAAAGGGTATCTTTTCATATTTTAAAAGAGCAGTTTTTTTAACTTTGAGATATTAATTACTTCAAAAATTATAAAGATTTTTAAATGAGAATCGAATTTTAGCTTCATAACCGATAGCACTTTATAGCTAAATTAAAAAAGTTCAATAAAAATATTTATAATTAGAGATAACCAGTTTTTTGTCTCGATTAATCAAAAATGAAAAGATACCCCTTTGAAACTCAACTCTTCAGTTAAAATGTTCTGATCTTTCTAAAATTTTGTCATAATATTTTTAAATATATTTACTTTTGAAAAATGCAAAAAAAAAAAATTAATAATCTTTCAAGATCTAAAGTAGAATAACTCCTTAAAAGTTTAAATTTATTAATAGAAAATTTAATGGTAACAAAAGTCTAAGGACCAGATTCAAATAATTTATTACCTGAATTACTCCACCACCTCTACTACCAGGACTAAAATACAAAAAATCATTCGGAAGATGCATCGCTTTACCTAAAATTATTTATTTAACAGATAAATTAACAATGAACAAAAATAATAAAAGAAGAAAATGATATTTACCAAACCAATCACAAACTATCGTCTCTAATTCCGTACAAGCTGGACTTGCCGCCTAGAGAAAGACAAGTAAAGATAAATATGTCCGTCAATTTGATGGATTTGAATTGATGCAGTAGAATAAAATGATATTTTACCCAAGAAAAACCAATACAACCAATAGCGTCTGACAACATGTCACCTAAAATTGAAGGAAATGAATTTCCAGCTGGAAAGTAAGCGTGAAAACGCGGATGTTGCCAGTGAGTGATCTAGGCAAGTGAAAATATTATTTTTTAGCGAGAATATAAATTAATGAATAAATAAATAAATTACTGGTTTGATAACTTACTCCAGGCATTATTTTACTCTCTACATCTCTCATGATATCTGCCCATGGCTCTCCATCATACGGTGCTTCTGACGGCAACAGAGGACGTAAATAACCCGGACCAACATCAGGAGTCACACGACGAGTATGGATATTGTTCATAAAATCACAAATGTACTCCACCATTTCTTTACCGCGGATTCTAAATTCATTGATATCCATTTTTGGATATCTATTATTTTTCCTAAAAATATAATTTAAGTAAATTAAGTATCATTGGATTAATTTGGTGAATTATTAACAGATATTTTGAATAACAATCACATTCACTTAATAGCAATGCCAAGAAATAGAGAGATAAATTTGCCAGAATAAAGTACACTGAAGTGTGACGAACTTATAATTAATTAAAACTCAATAAGAAGCCGTACCTGTTGCTTACGACACAAAAGAAAGCTCAAAAAATAAAAGGTAAAGCAGACAAGTCTCTGCTTAGAAGCTCACACCAAGAGAACTGACTCAAGACTCTGACTAAAGAAGAGCAAAGGACAATGGTAAAATAATATTAAAATTTAGTCGTCCTTGCTTGCGCGCACGCGTTCTTTGGGGGGTGAAAATCAAGAGTCAAGACATCAAATCCTATTCGTATCGTAGGTATATGTATCATCATAGCACCCCTACTATTTACCGAGGAATTCCAGATCATTTATCAAGAATAACTCCATTCTTTAGAAATATTTTTTTTATTAAAGTTTAATATTATTTTTAGGACACGGACTGAAAAATAATTGAGCATGTAATAGGAAATGAAAGAAACCGTGGGGAGATTACAAAAAATTTATTCATACAAAATATTGGCCAACGATTACAAGGAGCTCTTGAGTAAATTGGATGTTTAGTTGATGGTGAAGGTGAAGATGCTTTTAGTATTGTTATTAAGAAGTTGTCATCACCAGCAGGAGCAGTACTTAGTATGGAATATGAAATCGGGAACTCTGTTGTGTGGGAGGAGTCCTAGTTTATCAGTATTCATTGATATATCTATTAAACGTTCGACATTTAATTATTATTGAATTTAATTAAATGTTAAAGACCTACTTCTGAGCTTCTTTGTAGGAGCTATAGAAATGTATATAATCATTTTTGAGAGACTATTCTTGAAATTGGAAGAAAATTTTGGCCTTGTCGCAACGAATACTTAAAACTTACATGCCGATTTTTTTATGTTTTTATTAGCTATATAATTCTGGCGAAAATAGTTAATAATTATTTGATAAAAAATTTAAACAAAGATTTTATCCGACTAAAATTGAAATAAATTTTTCGAACTTTATTTCATTTATTCATTTCTTTATTAAAAACCAGCATTTAGGTAGAGACTAGTGATAAGGTAAATTGAGACAATTACCCCGAAGAAAATTATGACAAAGTAAACTTTTATCAAGATCTTATACAAACCAAATGGCTACACTGAAAAAAAGGTTCACTTGACTTAAGAAAATATTTTTCTTCCAAATTATTTTCTTGAGTGAAAAAAAAAATTTTTTTTTGACACAAGAAATTTCACTTATTCCAACAAAATTAATTCTCTTGCTCTAAGAAATACGTATTTTGATTCAAGAAAATTTGTTTAAGTCAAGAAAATTTTCTTGTTTTGAGAAAATTTAGTTCTTGATAGAAGTAAATTTTCATTAATATTTTTATTGATTAACATGTCGAATAATATTAAATCATTTTTTTTTCATTCAATATAGATAATTACACGCTAAAATAATATAAAAAGGATATCAAATATTCAAGAGAAAAATTTTCTCAAGGTGAGAAAATTTTTTTCTCAGTTAAAATAGGTGGCGCTGCTTCCCTAAAGTATCTAAAAATCTTGATCAAATATAAAAATTTATTGTATCAAGTATTTATGATAATTTGAATTAAGAAAAAATTACTTCCACCAAGAATAGAATTTTAAAAAAAATTTTTACTTGAGCCAACACAACTTCAGTCTTCTTTCAGGCATCCGAAAATTTTCTTGAGTCAAGAATTTTGTTCTCCAGTCAAGAAATTTTTCTTTCTGTGTAGAAAATCTAATAATTAATTATCAACTATATCAAGATCATCACAAATATTGATCAAAGCAGAAAGATTATTGTTTAATAAATAATTACAAATACTTCTTCTCAAGTTGAATCTTTTTACGGTGGATCGATGAAAATTTTTGTGATTTTTCAAGATAATTGTTCAACATATCCGCTCCCTTAATTTCAATTGATTTGACGGAAATGATAGAACTAGAAGTTCTCTTCCTTATAATTCAAACCTACATTTTAGAAGAAAATGTGGTGAAACTTTATAAAATTAACTATTAGAAATAATGCTGTAATTTACTGAACGTTTAAGAATTCTTCATATAAAATATCGCAGTTCCGAACTTCGTCATTGGTATTATTAATTACTGTATTAATTTTGAACCTTGTGATGGCGCGGAAGCACTTTACTATCTAAAGAATTCTTTTCTTATCATACGCTTGTAAACTTTCATGCAAATACTTTATCAATAACATAAAAAAAAAAACAATTTTAGATATAGACAACTAGGGAATTTTCATCCAAAATTGTTTTTTCCCAAATTTAGAAGACTTTTTTTCAACAAGAAAGTTATTTTGAGAAAAATTTTTATTTCTTCAGTAAAACAATAAAATTGTTGAAAATTTTTCAACAAATTAATTTCTTATTACAACATTGCTCATTTTTTTTTAAATAAATTTTTTCTTAGTGTAAAATATTGGCAACATTCTAAAGCTATAAAATTTATATCTTAAATATTATTATGAATTCTTCATAAAAAAATTTTTATATTAATAAGAGACAAATTTTTAAGATTCATCTTATTTATACTTGTGAAAAATATATCAATTTTATTATTTACGAGTTTTTTTTTTATAATTGCATAGTTTTCGATAATACAAAGTAGAGGTTTATTACGTTTTACTTTAAAATCTATTTTATTTTTATAATATTTTAAATTACACAATTCTAATCTTTAAATATCAATTGTAAAAAAATTGGTTTCAATATTCACAATCCAAATTACACGGAGAGAAAGAAATAGAATTTATTGCTATGTAGAATGGTAACCATTACCATGTTAGGGGCGAAGGGGGTCAATTGAGACACTCGATTTAAAAAATCGAAAAAACTGAAAAAATGATCTATCCT
The DNA here is from genome assembly GCA_000956155.1 of Cotesia vestalis. Lineage (NCBI taxonomy): Eukaryota > Metazoa > Arthropoda > Insecta > Hymenoptera > Braconidae > Cotesia > Cotesia vestalis. The sequence continues at coordinate 102,854 of JZSA01005452.1, read as the reverse complement.
CTTAGAATTGAATTCTAATGTGCCTAACTCATACATGATCAAAATTTCAAATCATTACAATCAATAAATTTTGAAAAATTGAGACTTTTGTATTTTTAGGTATGCAAAATTTTTTTTCGGCTGGTAAGAAATTATTTAATAAAATTTACACTTTTTGAGTATTATATAAAGTGTGAATTGTTCATTGAAAATGTGCAATTATAATAATAAGAATTAATAATTAATATATTATTTATTGAAAGTACGATTTAATACTTAAAATATTGATGGTTCAATTGACCCCAAGCAGTGGCTCAATTGCTCCCGAGCGGGAGTCAATTGAGCCATTTGACGCATTTGCGTAAATTAATAATTTAAAAAAATTGATAAAAATATGAACAATCACTCATTCGATGCGGAATTAAATTCTGAAAATAATGTTGTTGTTTTTTAATTTTTTTGATTAAAATTTTAATTTGTTATTAACAAAAAACATGACCAAATTAAATAATCTCAGTTTTTCGTAAATAACTCAATAACTATTAATGATATCAAAAATCGGAAAAAGATCCTTAAAGAGGAAGAAATTTCTGAAAAAAAAATTTTTTTTGACACAAGAAATTTCACTTATTCCAACAAAATTAATTCTCTTGCTCTAAGAAATACGTATTTTGATCCAAGAAAATCTTCTTGTTTTGAGAAAATTTCTCTCTTGCTCCAAAAAATTAAATATCTTGATAGAAGTAAATTTTCATCAATATTTTTAGTGATTAACATGTCAAATGGGAAGATCAAATAATATTGAATCATTTTTTTATTAAATATGATTAATTGCACGCCAAAATAATATAAAATGGGTATCAAATATTCAAGAGAAAAATTTTCTCAAGGTGAGAAAATTTTTTTCTCAGTTAAAATAGGTGGCGCTGCTTCCCTAAAGTATCTAAAAATCTTGATCAAATATAAAAATTTATTGTATCAAGTATTTATTATAATTTGAATTAAGAAAAAATTACTTCGACCAAGAATAGAATTTCAAGAAAAATTTTTACTTCGGCCAACACAACTTCAATCTTCCTTCAGGCACCCGAAAATTTTCTTGAACCAAGAATTTTGTTCTTCAGTCAAGGAATTTTTCTTTCTGTGTAGAGTATAAATTTATAAAATACAAAACGGAAGTAAAAACAATAATACTTTAATGTACTTAAAATAGATCACTGACAGAAAACAAAAAAAAAGAAAAAAAATAATAGGAAGAAAAAGTGATGCTAGAGTACTAAAAAAAAGAAAAAATATGCTTTTAAACATCTGTTAAGATTTGAAACTTGGCCAACATAGATTAGATTAGTAATGTTTCATTCATACAATCATAATTTAATAATAACATGTTTCATTATATACAATCATAATTGTAAGTTTTGTTTTGACATAATTTATTAATTATTAGAATTTATGCTAATTTTTTCTAAGACTTTAATTTGATAAAAACAATAATTAAATTGAAAATTCGAGTAGCGAAGATAATTCAAATAAAATAGTTGATATATATTTGGAGTTATGAAGAAAAGAGAAAAATACTTAACAAGAGCGACACATCTTAAGGGATATAAAAACGTTTAGTTCATAATGCTGGAATGCAGGGTCACGGAGATGAGGGAAACGTTTAATAATGCAATATGACGTCGAAGAGCCGTGGTGCTATTCCTGCTATGTCGCATACCAGTGACTATATTCACCTATTGCCTACGTCAACCCCCATTGAAACCCTCCGAACACTTCTATACGTAGTATAGTATAGTAGTCTTCCATCCGATGCTGATTGGAAAATATTTATGGCCTTTTTTTATCTTCTTATTTTGTTCTACATATACAATAGCCACTTTTTTACTCGTGGTCCAATTTAGTGTTATTCATTTTATAATTTTATTTAGCTGAGATTTAATTTATTTAGTTCAAATTCTGGATTTAATTATCGAGAAGAGTTAAGTCCTTCGTTTTCTTCTTCTTGGTGGAAAATAAAATTATAAATAGAAGATATAAAGACTTGTAGGGCGGTGGGTAATGAAAATAGGATCGATAAGATGAATGATAATTCTGGTGAATATTCACGGAAAGCCTCGAGATATTGAGGGAAATATTCCTACGTACTATTGACGCCTTCGAGACACAAGTGCTTTGAATGGTTTTGTCTTTGGTATCTGGCGAGAGTAAACCGATGAATAAGATGCTGACTATGAACTCATGACCCTACTGACCTACTGTCTAATCATTTTCTTAATCTATGCTATTATTGTCGTTATTTTTAATTTATCAATTTATTGATTTTGCAATTACAGATGACCAGAAATAAAAAGAAGATATTAATAAAAAATGACCGAAAAGATGATGATGCTGTTGAAGAAATTCAACCAATCCCAGGATTACCAGAAAAATACTTGAAGATGCAAGTTAACAGTGGTACCAAAATAAGAAATGTTTTAAAGTATGCTTTAAAACATTTCGATGAAGATAACTGTGTCTTGTGGACCGGCGCCGGCAAAGGAATTGAAAAAACTGTAACATGTGTGGAAATTTTCAAAAGAGAAAAAACCGGACTGTATCAAATTAATAAGATACGATATGTGAAGTAAGTATTTTTTAGCCTGGTCTAAAATGTGATCTGATGATTATAAGGCGGGTATCATTAATTTTTAAATTAATACATTAGCCATAAAATATAATGGAGTAATGGTAATTTTCACCATAAACAAACACAAAATTAAATTTTTTCAAAAACCTTGCGATTAGGCCTTATTTTACTTCGGTAGGGTAATAAGGCCTTCGGGTTATTCATACTGGAAATAGTTATACTATACTTGATAAAATTGGTATTAGAGATCAATAATCACTTAAATTGAGCAACAATACTTTTTGAAATGTTGATAAAAATTAGAACAATGATTTTAAATATATAGGAGACTTTCTATAGATATAGTCACTCATCATGATATCTCTGGACCTATAAGACCTAGAGATTTGAAATTTGGCAGAGATATTCCTTTCATCGAGTAGAGGTCAGCTAAGAACGGATTTTACGAAATTCTACCCACAAGGGAAGTTGCGGGGGCGTTAACAATAAAAAATTTCCGTTTTTAAACTATAGCTCCTATTGACTTCAAATTTGGTAGGAATCTTTTGTAAGAGATGTAGAAATAATCTAGAAAACGAATTTTACAACCAATCAAAATTTTTAATTTTCAAGCTATAACTCCTACAGACTCCAAATTTTGTAGGAATTTTCTGTAAGTGATGAAAAAATAATTTATGAACGAATTTTACCATATTCTACCCCAAAGAGGATTGCGGGGGTGTTAATAATGAAAAATTCCCGTTTTTAAACTATAGCTCCTATCGACTCCAAATTAGGTAGGAATATTCTGTGAGAGATGTAGAAAAAGTCTATGGGCAAATCTTAGGATAGCTCATCTCACAGGAATTTGCGAAGGTGGGTGTTAACATTAAAAATTTTTAATTTCCTAGCTATAGCTCCTATAGACTCCAAATTGTCATTTCAAATTTTTTCTTCGTGTCAATTATTATTCATTTTTGAAAAAAAGCCACGCAAACATTATAATGATTGCACATTGAAAGTTACAATGAATATTAACTGGAATAATTACGTGGATAAAAGGTATATGCTAATTTGATGAAATTTGGAATTTGTGAAAGTCAAAACAATACTCTAATTAAATTTCAAGTTTAGATCTAAAAATACAATTCTATAAAATTCCCAGTGAAGCGGGCGGGTAACAGCTAGTTAAATATAAAATTATAAAAAATTTTTACCATTTACTCAAATCGTTTTTTAGGAATTCTTCTGCGCTACTTTAGCATACGACGGATTATGAAATATAGAAGACAAGAAACATTTTATCGGGACTCTATAAACTTGTAGCGACATTTCTATGCTAGACGCTTCTACTAGAGAAGTCTTTAGCGGAAGCGATTATTTTAAATAGCATTTCTATCACTTAGGCCTTATTACCCGCGGGTACCTTAATTATTATTTTTCTTCAGGTCTAAAAGAGAGGGAGATAAACCAAATTTAGTGCCTGAGATAAATATATTTTTATCGAAAGCTGCATTAGACACTTCTGAACTTGGGTAAAATATTTTTGTTAAATTTTGAAAAGTAAATGGAAACATTTTCTATTTGTTTAAATTTTAGGTATCAAGCGCCGGGGGATCTGGGAATGTTTGAAGATTCGAATGTAGTTCAGAGTCAAGGAAGTAAAAGTAGAATGTCTGAGGAAGCTATGAAGGAATTTGCGGAAATGGGTTTGAGAACGGGTCAAAAGAGGTCAAGGAAGAAGACAAATAATGATGGCCCTATTAAAAAGGGGAAGAAAGCGTGAACAGCATCAATTTTATTAACGGAATAAAAGAAAATTTGCTTGCATTGTTTTTAGTAATTTGTAGGTCGGTAAATTAAATATTTTTTTTTATTTTAATAACTTTTTATCATTTAAATAAAATTTTAATTGTATATTTTTTGATATTCTAATCTTATTGACAGAAATAATTTTCTTGTCAATAAAAGTTTTTTTGTATATGAAAAAAGTAAACACTGATATGTTTTACTATATAAAATTTTAATATTTGCTTGCTTAGCATTTGTTCTCAATTCACTCTTATTATTGTTCAGAGTAGTCAGCGTTTTTATTTTAACGTAGAGTAAATGCAAAAATAAACAACTTTTTATTCTTCTATATTATTTAATATAATGTAATAATCAATAAAGCAGAAAACATTGTATTAAATAGATAAAAATAATCGCTTTCACAATTGGAAAGCTAATATTGTTTCAAATTATGTGCTTGAAGAATTATAAACAATATTTCAATCCTTTGTTGTAGTTTTTTCGATTACTCATACGTAATTGTGTAATTTCACTTACGAATCAAACTCGTGTTGAATAAAGAAGACATACCTAGCATTGAAAAGATTCTAGTGGCAACAATAGTATAGTATAAGGAAGAAACTTGTAAATTTCAATTAAAAGTTGAAAAATTTTATGAAATCATGAAAGTTTAAATAATTATTATTATTCAAAAGTTATTTTAATAAAAATATCGACTTAGATTGTTGATTGAATCTCATGTAAAACCTTCCGTGTAAAAAAAATCGATTTAAAATTGTCTTAAAATTATCGTTTGTTTAAGATCTTAAATATGACACAAACCATGACTTTTTTAAAATGCCAAAAAAAATTCCTAGAGCAGATTTTTGAAATTTGGTTCTCGAATTTGTTATGAAAATAAAACGATATCACAGCGATAGCTCTGGAAAATTATTATAGAGTCTTAAAATAGTTTTTAAAAAAGTCTTAAAATTGTCCGATAATAAGTTTTCAACAATTTCAAATTCAATTTAAAAAGAGCTTACTCAAAAATGTAGCTATTAGAAAGTCGTAAAATCGTCTAAAAATTAATTTTTAATAGAAAAACTCATAAAATTAAAAAGAAAAAATTATTAAAATTATTTTTTAAAAAATATACAAGTAAAATAAAGGATAACTGTAAATCTAGATATCTTTAGATTTTAAAAATTTGCCTATTTTTCATTTAAAAATTTTTCTATTTTTTAATTATTGAATTTTATGACATTAAAAACTCAATGGCAAACGCTAAAAATTTTTTTTAAATTTTATTACAAATAAATTATAATAAAAATAACTCTACATGTGAAAATTGAGAAAAATTATTAGTAGAAATTTTAAAAATCATTATTTTTTATTCTAATTGATTTGTTATAAAAATTAAAAAATTTTATCACACTTGAAATAAAAATTTGCGTATGCACATAAGAATATGCAGTTGTTATAATAAAAAAAAAAAAAAAAAAAAAAATTATTTTTAAAAAATTGCATATGTAGTTTTTTTTAAATTTCTAGATGTCAATTTTTTTTTGCCATAATTTATTTGTTACAAAAATTCTTAGCTCTCACTTGACAATTTTTTTTAACAAAAAATTTGTTCTAAAAAACTATTATTAAAAAATTGCATTTTTAATTTATTAAAATTTCTACAAGTCCATTTTTTTAATATTTTTTTTTGCGATAATTTATTTGTTAAAAAAAATTGAAACAATTGTGAAGTGACAGCTAAATTTAATGTCATTAATTTTTTTTTTTTTAATTTGCTCTTAATATTTTTTTCAATTCATACATGTGAAATTTTTTTATAATACTAAAGTTAGATCACATTAAAGTTAGCTATCACTTGACAATTTTTTTATTTTCTTTAACAAAAAAATTTGTTCTAAAAAATTATTTTTAAAAAATTGCATTTTTAATTTATTAAAATTTTTACAAGTCTATTTTTTTAATTATTTTTTTTTTGCTATAATTTATTTGTTAAAGAAAATTAAAAAATTGTACAGTGACAGCTAAATTTAATGATTTAAACTATTCAATGGACCTAATGTCATTGTGGCTTCGACCATTGATTTTAACATGAGTACTCATGGAGGGTAGAATTTCGAAACTATTGTAGATTCAAAATAAAAGTCGTATATAGGGTGAAAGACCCAGTTATTGACACTGGCCTAATTATTGACACTTGAAATTTTATTTTGAAAAAAAAAAAAAAAATCAGCTCTAATAAATTAATGAATATAATTTTTGAATTTCAAATTTTGAGATTTTATTTTTTAATTAGAATAAAATTGCAAGTGTCAAACAACTACTAGGCAAGTGTCAATAATTGGGTCTTTTACCTTAATTCTAGAGAACATAGTACTACTGGTCAGTATTTGGAACATAGGTAGTCAATATTTAGTACGTGATGGTCAATATTCGGAGCAATCGGCTGTCACGTTAATTATTACAATTTAATTTTTATTATTAGGTATTTTGTTAACAAAAGTATTATAGTTTGTAAATTGAAACTATAAAAAAAGCAAACACTCATTTCAACTTATAAACTCTTCCCATAAATTTACAAATAATGTATTTACGTTCATTTAATCTATAAAGACAGATATTTTCTTAAAAATAAAAAATAATGTGGAAGCAAATAAAAAAGGCATTAATTGAAACAAATTTTTTCAGAAGGTCCCAGTGAGTTTACGTCTCATTGAAGAATGAAGTAATGTCAATAAAATCCAGTTTTTTTTTTTGCTTAATAATCTACATGATAGTAGTCACGTATTCTACATAATTCATAATCCTCAAGGAAATAATGTTAATCTTTAGTTAAATTTAAACTTACGATTAATAATTTAGTTTGATTAAATAAAACTTATCAAAAAAATAAACAATTTTTTTTGTGCCGTTGGGGTTCTTCAAATAAGAACCTCGTGAAATTCGTAAAAATTTTATTTGTTTTATTTAATTAGAGTATATACCAATGAAATAATTACACTAGATAAAGTTTTTATAATATAATTTTGCTTATTTAGCATTTGTTTTCAACTCACTCTTATTATTAACGTCAGTAGCCAGCAATTTTTATTTACAGTCTATGTACACTGAATGCAAAGAATGTAATTTTTGAAAATGTAAAACGCGAAAAGAAATAAAAAAAAATTGAAATTTATCGGCAGTGAAACATTGGGCACGTACATTGCTTCGCAATTTTTACTAATGATACCAAGAATAGTGCCGCGTGAAAACAATTGTCAAATCAAAAGTTACAGTAATTAAAAAATAATTAAATCTACACTGACGCAATAAGAGAGCGTTACAATTTTAGCTACGATGGATAAATTGGTTTGTATTATAACACTTTGTTTATTATTATTATTATTATTATTACTTTTATTATTATTATTTCAGCTAGGTCATATAAGTTTACTTACTCTTACTCTATAATTCATTAATTTAATTAATCATCATTTTTTCTTTAATTAGTTAGCTTCAGTTGTTTTATTATTTAATAAATTATTTTCAATAATATTTTTCAAATTCACACAAATAATTTCCTCGTTTATAAAATTTCAACATTTGAGTCTATTTAACAATATTAAAGCTCATTTAAACTCAAATGTACTGATTCCATTTATTAATAGTTACATTATACTCAATCGCTGATATCATAACTTAAAAAAAAAAAATCATTTCATGAATTCATTATTTTTCTTTTGAATTAGCAACTGACACATAGATATTAATGAATATAAAAAGTATTTACGATTAAACTCAAATTATCCGTTAATTATTAATATTAATAAATATGTATATATAATATATATTATAAAAGTGAAAGGTATTAACGATTTGTTATTTATTATAATAGTCTCATACCTTTTAATTTTATTCATCAGTCAGACATATTATAAGCCTTTCGTTAGTTGCATTTGTTCAATAATTAATTCATCAATAATATTAATAATCCACATTATATGTAAAATAAACTTGATATCGGATATTTTATAATTTTAAAATTTCACTTGAAAATTTGAGATTATAAATTTAAATCTACGACTTTACAAGTCTTTTGGAGATTTACTTTTTTTTTTCTTCTATTTTTAACTTGATACTAAATTTTTATCTTCATAAACTTAAATCAAATATTTTGGTCATATTGATATCACTGGGATTCAAACAATAATTTTTTTTTTTACTTTAGATGCATTCGGTTTTAATGGCAGTGGAAAAACTTGAAAATTAAAGTTATTGTTATTTAAAAAAAAAAAGTTTGTATTTTCACACCACTGAAATTAATTATACATGAATTTTAAAATGCATCTTGAAAGTGTAACAGTTTTTGGTAGTAGAAATATCTAAAGAATAGTTATTAAATTAAAATCTCTAGTATTTGAGTACTGAACTACCACTTTCAAATTTTTTTTTTTCATATTTATACAATTATTAAATAAAAAATAGAAATATTTAAGTAATATAATTAACTCTTTAGAATTTTTTTTTCAATAAAATTGTAAATTGGTTTTTTATATTCAGATATTTCAACTAATGAAATGAATTAAATATACTTGACGTTGAATTAAAATACAATAAACATTTTAATGTAACTTAAATGCCAATTGATAATTTTGTTGATGAATAACTAATAAACATTTTATTTTGGTGAAAAATTATCTAGAATTAATTCTGTTATATATTTATTTTTTTTATCAACTATACTGTAGTCTAATGATTAAATAATAAATGCTAAAAATTTATTGAGATATAAGTATAATGAGAAGAATTTAAAAATACTGTTTTTTCAGCTAATAAAATAAAATAAACGTAATACCTTGAATTATTCTAATTAGTAAAACAAAAACGAACGCTTAAAAATATGAAGATAAAAAATTTAGAGTTAATTTGTCAATAAACGTCAAATGTCCAATAAGTCAAATAAAATAATTTATCAAATTTGACAATTGTAATTATGACAGATTCTTTGTACAGTTGAGTTCTATGCTTCACTTTCCGTTGTACCATCTTCTTTTAATATCGGAACAATAAGATTATCTTTTGACATTAGTTTATACTTAGTAACGAAAGCCGTGAACCTTAAAAAAATATTAAAGTTTAACATTTAAATGTTTCAAATCAATAAATCGATGAGTAAAAGCAATAAATAAAAAATGAAAATGTTACCTCCGACACAGATAAGTCTCATGCTCAAACGGGTCAAATATCGTAAGATGATGGAAATAAGCGTGCGAAAAAATTCTGTAGACACGACGGCAGACAGATCCAAGTTTAGCGACTGATGATTCTTTAATACTAACACGACTTGGAAAATATTTATTGCTATTGAGCAAGCACGCCGCTCCGTCAAGAGTATGTCGTGTGTAATCAATAGCAGGACATTCTTTAGGTGTCTTGTGAGCAGCACATAAAAATATCCATTGTTCCGTAGCTGTCATTTGCGTACAAGACAGAGGATCGCAGTCTTCTTGCAGTCTTACTGCCAGACCATTTAACTCCATGCAAAATTGCCGGAGATGCTCGTACTTCCAGACTCCTTCGTCTTGTGCTTCTGGCATACTTAAAATCAGGTCTATGTTTGTTGGATCCCGTCTGATCATTTGCTGTATGTACTGCTGGACGGCCAGCGTGCTGTCCATTTCTTCGAAGGGTTCATCAGGCCATCGGCAAAAATCCTGTTAAAATAATATAATCATTAGTATTAATTATTTAATTTTTAGCACGTGAATAAATAAATTAAATAAATGGCCGATTGGTTTAATTGACATGAGTAAGGTGTAGGTGTCATTTTGAGTGTGATGAAGATGGAGCAACGAGCAAGCTGTCATAAATCGATTTATAAAATTCCGATGAATTATTTTCGTTTGACGTATGACTTTTATACGAGATTTCTGGACGAAAAAAAATAATTTGCTCACAGACTGGCGATTGCTAGTAACTGGAGTGAAAGTGTTAATTGAAGCGTTAAATAAAAGTCTTAATGGCCGTTCTAGTGGATGTGTTGTGACCTAGGTTTGAGTGAAAATAGTCGGTTAGTTTCTGACCTTAGCTTTGGTTCCGGGCCTGTTCCGACGTATTATTGCTGAGCCGTCTGCCATCTTCATCTTGTCTGGTGTTTCCTCCGGTGTCTCGGTTGTTGTTTCCGAATTTGTTGGTGCACTTACTCGACTTACGTCGAGCATTATCTTTTCTTGATGCGCATGGACCTTGATGCGCAATTTCTAGAGCTGCTTTTTCTCGACTGAGAGGTTACTTACTTCTTTTTACTGTGGTACCTGCAGTGCGCTGGGGACTGTTGTTTCTCACTAAATATTACTAGATTTTCTTTGAAGTTACTGTCAAATGTTACTGACCCGCTTGTGGTAAAACAGACTTTTATTGAAGAATTACCATGAAAATTATGAAAAGGTGATAATTTTAAGAATTTTTGTAATAAATAAATTATGGCAAAAAAAAAATTATGACACTGAAGTTGGCAGACATTAAAAATTATTTTCAAATTTTATAATGATGCAATTACTATAAAAAAAAAAAAAAAAAATGAATTAAAACATTCCACAAGTGAAAATCAATAAAAATTACAAGTGAAAATTTTTAGAAGCATTTTTTTATTGCAATTGATTTGTTACTAAAATTTTTAAAATTGACAGCTGACGGCTAAATTCAGCATTATAAAAAATTAACATTTAGAAATTTTAAAAACTACAAATGCAATTTTTTTAAAATAATTTTTTGGGAAAAATTTATTTGTTAAAAAAAGAATTAAAAAATTGTCAAGTGACAGCTAACTTTAATGTCATAGAATTACCCTAATAGCCATCCTTAACTGAAATTTGCTGTCAATCTATTGCCGCAATTTGAAGCGCATTCAGTTAAGGGGAGCTATACATGTAAACGCCTTAATTTTTACCGTTTTCTGAAAATTTTTTTAACTGGGAAAGAATGAATTAATCATTTTGAAATTTCGTAGGGTTATTTATTATATATATACTATTGAAGTACAAAAAAATATTTTTTTTTTTCAAAATGGCCGCCGTAACAATGAATCTGCCGAGACCCTCTCGGAAAAAAACATCAATTTGCGGGTGTTCTCACTTCTCGTACTGAGAAAAATCGTAAATTGGCACACCTCAGAAAAAAAAGTACGATTTTTTACCTTTTTTTTCGATGGTTTTTTGGTAAAAAAAGGTTAATTTTTGAAAATTTTTTTGGAATGTTAGAGATTTAACTAGAAGCTATTACTATAAAGTAGACGTGTAAAAAATTTCATTAGAATCAGTTGAAAACTTTTCGAGTTATTCCGCCCGCAAATTTCAAAAAAGTCGTTTCGCGAAAAACGCATTTAAAGTTTTGACACACGCTCAAGCGCCGAGTTAAGACGAAGCACTTAAATGAGTTTTTAATATATAAATAATGATAATTTTGTTTTGAAAATTTACAGGCATATTTTTGAGATGATATTCTAACGATTTAGCTATAATTTAATGAGAGAGAAAAAACAAAAAATTAAAAATGTTGGCTAACTTTATCATTATTATTATAACACATTACAATAGTTGTAAGTTATGACTTGACACTGAAATAAGCATAATACTAAAGTTACCCGACGTTTATAATTTTTTTTAACTTATTACATTATAAGTAAAAAATATTTTTTAAAAATTGCACTTATAGTTTTTCAAGTTTTTCATTTTTTTCGCCAATTAAATTAGAAACTAAAAAAAATATTTTTTAAAAATTCGACTCTTAGTTTTTCGAAACTTTTACCTGTGGAATTTTTCTTTTAGTATTTTTGTTGTAATTTTTTCAATAAAAAAAGCAACTTCCCGCTAATTCCATACCTAAGCTCTCAACATTTCACTTATTTTGTTTTTAAGCTCTTCGAGCTGAAAAGTTTTATAGAAGTTTCACAGAACACTATTTTTTGAATTCTCAAACCGCAATAACTTTTGAATGAATCAACCGATTTTCTCGCGGTTTACGGCATTTAACGCAGTTTTTTGAGCTCTTTTGAGAATTTTAGAGCCTAAACTGCTCAGACTAGAAATTTCATAAAAACCCTGAAAGAAATATACACACATACATACAGACAGACAGACACCATCGCAGGAATAGTCAGGAAAGCTTCCTAGGACCTCAAAACGTCGAGATCTGATGAAAACTCGATTTTCAAAAAAACAGGGTAAAACCAATAACTTTCCGATTTTTGAAAATTTTCAATTTTCTTAGCGGGAAGTTAAAAATGTGAGATATTATTCTTCCACTAAATACAAAACATTATTAAATTGTTATATATTATTTAAATAAATTACTACTTATTTTATGAAACGAAAATAGTTTGACGGTTGGTTTGATTTTATGATCGTATACTTCTTTTATAACTTATGACTTTTTTTAAATGTTTATCGACAATTAATATGTATGTTACTTATTAGGAAATTTTTGAAGAGAATTAAACATCGCATTTCTTTTGTCAGTTATCACAAATGTTCAGTTGTCGAGTAACTTATTTAAGTATTTTTATAGTTTCTGAGAAGCGTTGACAAAGTTAGTTTTGTTCATTGTTTGTTTGAAGGAAAGACTAACACTTAAATTTATCAGCTACAATTGTTACTGAAATTTAAATAAAAAAATTCATTATTTAATAGTTAATATCAATCAAAATAAATAACTCAAATTCTAACAATAATAAAGTTAGCCGACGATTTTAATTTTTTTTTCTTTTAATTATTAAATTGGAACAAATAAATATGTTTTAAAAATTACACGTAATGTTACTTAAGTTTTTTACAAATAAAATTTTAAAAAAAATTTTTTTTTGTAATTAAATAATTTTTTCAATAAAAAAAATTATAAAAATTTTTAGATTTCGGCTAACTTAATTTTCATTAAATTCTAGTGAATTTCCGCGTTACGTATCAACAACGACTTTTGTGATATCACCGAATATAACAAAATTGACGGAAACCTGAAATTTTGTTGTTTACAGTCATCATTTTTTGAAAATCGAGAATTTAAAAAATTTAAAAAACAATAAATTCAATTTTTAAGAAATGTTTTCATTAAATTCAAGCGTCATATAAAAAACTGTTGACTTTTTGGTAAATTTTATTTAACAAGAAGTCAAAAATTAATAATTCTCAACAAAATATTACCAAAAAAATTTTTGTGCCACTTGGGATAAGGAAATTTTTTAGTTTTTCAGTAAATAGATTTTTTTAGCATGAAAATTAAAAAAATTATAATTTTCAAATATTAATTCTCTAATTATTTCATTTTATTGTAATACGCTGTCAAATGTTAACGAAAATTTTATGTTTCCAACGAAATCTCTTAGCAATTTTTTTTAAAACATGAAAAGTTTTCGAATGAAATTTTTGACGGTATGAAATTTATAGCTTACAGCTAATTAAAAAAAAACTTATCCGGAAAACCGGAAAATAAAATTGAAATTTTTTAACTAAATAAAAAATCAATAAATATTAATCAATAATTACATTATTTATTTGTTATTTATAATTGACTACAAAAGTGAAAATATACGTTGTATTATTCATAACAATTAAAAATTTTAAACTAGAAATTTTATTTCGTAATATTCTTTCCTTTCATTTTTTTTCAACTAACTTTATCTTTACATAATTGCCGAGTTTATTACTCAATTATGCAATAAAAATTAAGATAACAAATAATAGCCGCGCAACTTTTACGCACTGAAAGTTAAAAATAACAAAACTTTGAAAGATTAAAATTCTTAATAGTGACCATTATGATTTATTTAATGAATAATGATAAATATTTAATACAATTCTTCTTCTCATTATAAACAATTATTACAATCACTAAATAATAATAAATATAGTTAATAATAATAAATTTAATAATAATTTATAATTAATGACAAAAGAAAATAACTTATTTATAATGTGCATTTATTATCAATTTTTTCACATCTAATTTATCTTGTTACTGTTTTTAATTCACTTATTATTCGCTGTTATTATTTTGTTAATACCTGACAATGTACATGTACAATTATTTTGATAATTAATTAGTTTTTATGAACCAGACTTATTATTTTTGATTATTAAATAAACAAACAGCTTTTCGATAACTTATTTTCCAACAACATAATTCAATTATCTTTTTTTTATTTTAATTATCAGTTTTTAAAAATAAAACGATATTGTTTGTTACGGTCCCATTTATTTCTTCATTAGTTATAGTCTTTTTGATATTTAATTATGTTAAGACAAGATAAAATATAAAAATTTTAATTATTAGCGATACTAAATGTATTTCTTCTTTTAAATGTTCTTACAGTTTTTTTTTTTTTAGTGATACAAATACATAAATATAAATACAAATATTTTGTCGCCTATCTAAAAAGGATATCTACAATTTTTTCTTCTCTTTATTTATTTATTTATTACTTATTATCATCATCTTCCTTTTTTACTCTCGTGTTGTTACATCATTGACTACGAAAGATATTGCACGTGAATAATTATTTTTATAATCTTTTTTAAACCGTCTACATTGTAGACTATTGAATAAATTCAAATGATAACTACACAAAAGTTAATTAGCACCGGCATAGGAAATAATTCTATGCATCAGGGCACGAAACATTTTATTATGATAATAATTATTATTATTATTACAGTTATTATTATTTTTTTTATAATTATTATTACAAACTCCCTGCTTCGATAAAAAAAAAGAAGAAATAAAATATGTTATTAATAATTTTAATTACAAAGAAGAAATTTATAAAAAACCTACACGGATTTGATTTTATAATTTTCTTTCATAACGAAAGAATATTTCAATTTATCCAGCATAAATTATTTAATTTGATCCCACATTTAATGAAATTATTTTTAAAAATATTATTTACACTTAAATAATAAATTAATTTTTGTTACATAGTTTTATAGAACTATTTTAATTTTAAATAAGTGATAAAATATAATTTTTGAAACTTTAAATTTAAATACCACAATACTTTTGATAAAATTTAATAAATTGAAACGTTGCGAAAAATTATGCAAGGTAAAAAAATATAAGGGAACAAAAGTTAACTGAGAAATAAAATTTCTTACAAGAATTTATCTACGATATTGAATTAAAATGCCGTAAAAATTATGCAAGAGTAAGAAAAAATGTACATAAACTTTTTTCTACATAAGAAAACTTTGAAAATAATAAAAAAATTTACCTTTAAACGTGTAAAGTCCAAGATAAGAATTTAAAAGTTTAACAAAACATAACTTTTAAAATAATTCGAAGAAATATATTTATAAAAATTTATTCTTTTCTTTAAATCAATTAAAGCAAAGACTATTTAATTAACAATTTTCTTATAAATAAATTTAATAACTATTTAGCGAAGAAAAATAATGAAATTTAAAACAAAACAAATTTTAGTTACAAGTAACTAATAATTACTCAATTAATAAACAAAAAAATAATGATCAACAACTTTCGTGTAATTTGAAAAATGAAAATTCAACAACAAATACTAATCTATCACAAATTCGAGTGTCAAATCCAACATTTAATCGTTTCAATGATCGCCCTTAGATATAAATAGTCTGGAATAGAAATCGAATATAATAAATCAATCAATTAATAACTAATATAATTGATCAATTAACTAATTAATATACAATTATTTAGTGATTAAGCTACGCTAATATATGCATTTGGTTAACGCAGGCCTGCAATCGACAAAGGGATTAATTAAAATGATAAAAATACAGTGTTATTAACTTTCAAGTAAGAAACTTAAAGTCTTACTGATATAAATAATTTTCTATCAGTTCTGCGGGTATTGTATATTGTATTACATTCTCTTATTTCATTCTGGTGGGTCAATGCACCGAAATCGATACTCTCCGGTAAATCCCAACACGCAACTACTCTCTTAAGAGTTAACGATTTACTATTACCGCGTGGGTTACACAGGAGCCTTTTAAGTGACAGTAAGTGAAAAATAAAACCATGCTATACAATATATTATATAGAATATTATACATAATAATTTAAATCAAATAAAAATCCGTGATGGTCAAATTAACCAAGATAACAAAACCTCCCTTTGATTTATTTATTCACCACACACGCACTATTGTATTGTATTGCACTACAATTATCATCATCATCATCATCATCATCATATTTATTTTTTTGACTACTATTGCACTTGAGTTTGACTGGCTTTTTTTGTCTTATTAGCAGGCTGTTTATTATTTATAAAATTATTATCCATTAACCGTCAGGATGCCAAAGTTGTTCTGTGCCAAGACACTCTATGAGAAGAAGTGTCCTGGGATTGCTGTTGATAATTACCAGCGTGAAGTCTGTCGTCTTGGGGTTGATGCAGCTTAGCAGTATTTTTATCTGGATTTTTTTGCCTAAAAAAAAAAAAAAAAAAAACAAAAATCGATTAAAAAAATCTTATTGTGCAAGCTTTTAACAAAAGTATAAACTAGTAGACTAAAGTTAACGCTCTTTGATCTATTACAAAGTATTAATAAAATATGAATAAATCCCATTAGCTATTCCTCAAAAATAAAATATTCATAAAGCCTTGAAAGAAAACAAAGAAGCTAAAGTTTTGTCTAACAAAGCAACCGTGTGAACTTTAGCATTGTAAGCTATAGATGTTAGTTGTATTGTACGTTAACGTTAAATATAAATGATGTTCGAGGGAACCCTGGAAAACATGAAACATAAATTGCCGATCGAACTTTTTCCTTACTTGGGTAGTAGTCTATAGCTATATAGTTTAGAGTCTTTGTTCAAGACTTTTAAACTAAAAATAATAAAACATTGTCTGCACGTAAACGAAGACATCTGCAGTACATCCGGATAACATTGATGACAAACTCCTAAAGTATATTGATATATATGTCTGAATGAAGCGTTACGCTCGATCCCTATCCTTACTCCCATCCCCTGGATAAAAATCTCTGGGGAGGAGAGATACGACAAGGAAAGAAGACAGGTATCAGTTGCAGAAAGTTTAAGAAAGAAGAAGAAGAAAGACATAGTATGTAATATACAGAGAGGGTTGATGAAGCACAGTTGTATATAGACAGAGAGGTGGAATATTTAGCCTCAAGCTGAGTATGAAAGCTCCTGTGCAGCCAGTAGTGTATGTTGTATTATAGAGTTGGAAGTAGATGTAGAGGGTAGAGGGTTTTGAGAAAGAGAAAGAGGGGAATCGATCGAGCCAGGCTAACTTTCCTCATGTTGCGCACGCGTTCTTCATTCTATATAATTCTCTATAGCAATATACTTTGTAAATTATTGTATAAACATATGGAAAGACCTGTAATTACTGTAATTAGTTGTAGCAATGATAATGAATAATAATAATAATACCTGCAGCCAAAAAGTGGATGCCATAAACGGGAATCGTCCCCAGGAATTCGTGCTGTTGATGTTACTTCAGATTCCTGTCTGAGAAGGCCACTCCGTACCCTCAGAATGGAATTTTGGCCTGGAGTTACAGACGAGGACGAGTGTCGGGACAAGTCCATTGGTGCTGGCATCAGACTTCCTATTGGCTTGCAAGACAATCTTTTCTTCTCGGAATTAGTCGGTAGCGAGGAGTAGGAATTTTGATTTTTGTTATTATTATTAATATTACTACTACTACTACTACTACTGTAACTATGCTGGTGGTTCTGAAGTTGTTGCTGGTACCCCTGCTGATAACGATTATCAGCCTTAATATTTTTATCTTCTGGCACACGGTAACGGGAGTCAGGAACAGCATCCAACACTTGCTGGAGATGCGACAGTGAGATTACTAAAATATCGGGATCGGAGAGAAGTTCAGGATGAGATAAAGCCTCAGGAAGTCTTAACTCTGGCCTGGTGATAAGCAACCTGGGTATTTCTATCGCCGGCGCCGCAGCTAGACTCGAAAGCCGATCTCGCGGAACGAGAAGAGGATCCGGAATAGATCCACCGGATTTTCTTATTAATTCCCTGAGTTGATTAGCTGGTTTCGGAGCTTCTCGTCTTCTCCATTCGGTCGGCTTGACTTCAATCAAATCCGGAGCTTCGCGCCGACGTTTCTCAGGTACCGAAGGCATCACATTTCTCACCAGGTCTGGCCGCGACGCGTCTTCGGAGCAGGTCACAGAGCACGGAGGACTCGGAGGTACTTGTTGCGAGCACGTTCGAGTTATCTGCAGCGTTTTAGGAAAACGGGGCTTGTCGAGAGAGTCGTTAATAGGCTTAAGATCCGGCAAAGGAATGCTTCCAGGTACTCGTGGTTTGTGGTTAATAATCTTAACATCCTCTTGCACTTCGTCAATGTCTTCCTCGACGATGTCGTCTTCGAGACAGGTCTCTGGTACTTTATTCGTCGGAACATTTCTCGCAACTTGGTAGAATCCGGTCTCCGGAAGCTTATCATCCGGACCAAGTACGTCGTCATCGCGCTCGTGAAGCTCTTCGTCATCCATCATCTCCACAGAATCACGGTCGTCGTACTCGAATACCGTAGCGTTTTCATCATCAAGCTCCTCGTTATCTTTAATATCATCCTCTATTTCTTCTATTTCTTCCTCGGTGTCTTCAGCCCTCACTACCGAAACAGAAACAGAATTAACATCAATTTTACCACCCTCAGTATTATTTTTATTTTTATTGTCTTTATTAATATCTTTAACACTTTCTATCTGCTGGTCCACCACTTCGTCATCCTCCACCACCATCTCAATGTCATCGTTCAACTTAGAATTCTCAATCAAACTACTAAACCGATATCTTGCGGGATTAAGTGGTTCCAAAACAACACGCGGTTGAAGCAACGAATCTTTTTGCACTTCTTCTAAATCAATTAACCCAAGTGTTGTTCTCCCGCAAGAAAGAGTAAGAAATTTCGAATTCTCGTGCTGTGTATCTTCATACTCGTAATCACCGTCATGAACATCGTGATCGTCAAACCTCTCACGTTCCTCGTAATCGTCATCTCGATCGTCAGTTTCTTCTTCGTGGTTGTGATCGTCGTAGGATAAATCAAAACTTATCCTCGAGTTTCTACACGAACTTCGAGTAGCGTCACTCTCGTCATCTGAAACTCGATCGTGATAATGGGATCTGACAGCAAGACATCGTTTAGATTCTTTTCTTCTGACTTCCGGAACCACACACGTGTCTTTATTTTTACTCGGCATGTAAGACGTCGATGACCTGGAGGAAAATGAGGTTGACTCTGAGTAAGACGAGGGTGACGATGACGAACTTTTCAACGACATCGAGCAGGGTACACAGCTCGAGGTTATTGAAGGTGAAGAGGACGCAGGCTTATCTTTATTGACAGAGTAATTGGATCCACTACTAGAACATCGACAAGAATTATAAATACTCGAGGAAGTTCTTGGTATCGACCTCCACCCGAAAGGAGTTTTAGTAAGTTTTATTCTGTTCCTCTTGTCATAATCTTCACAGCGTACTTCAACTATTTTTTGTTCTCGCTGCAAAGCCCAGAGAAAAATCGGATTTACTTTCGGACGTGTTTCACTTTCCTCGTAAGGTTGTTTACAATTATCAACACCAAGAGTATCCACTTGAGTTTCCGGGCAGTCTGAGGAGTACCGACACTGTTCGTGAAATGCGCCGTCGTGGTCGTTGTTGTCGTGCGGGTGGTTGTTATTGTGGTTATTATTATTATTATTGTTCTTCAGGTGATGATGCCGGCGTCGATGCTGGTGGTGACGATGACGATGTCGGTGGCGTCTCTGACGTCGGGGCGATTGGCCCCGGGTGGGGGCAGCGCTCATCGCTCCATCCAACGGCTCTTCAACCTGCTCGTTTGCATCAACTCGGCCGAGTGTCAATTTAAACGTTAACCTGATTACAATAACACCAATATCATTATCTATTATACAGTTGTCATGTCATGCATACTAATAGCATAATCATGATAATGGTAATTATAATTATAATTGAAGTAACAATTGTCAATAATAATTATAATTATTAGCATCATCAGCAGCAATCTATATTATTGGTATGACTTGTAATTTATAAGTAGCATGCTACTGGTATCGATATTACGCTTACCTATTAGAATTGTTCATCCACCGACAGTATGTCTCCACATCGGCCCACCCGTGTCCATCCACGGTCCATTTGTCATCGGATTTAATGACAGTGTTATCGCGGGCGTGGCAACGGGTAGACACTGGTGAAATTTAACTCGACGTCCAGACGTCGCGATTTTCATGTCCTCGACTACTCGGCTGAATCGATCTGCTCGCGAGTACTCGGCATGATAAATCACTATCCTCGTTTCTTCCTTCCTTCAGTATTCTCAAACTTTTTAAAAACTATCATTTATTTATAAATTTATAAATAATATATATATATATATATTTTTTTATAAAAATATTAAAACCACTGAAAATAAAACAGATAACTTATCAGTTGTCACCTTAAAAAAAATATTATATTAAAAAAGTCTCTTGTGATAGACAACCAGGTAGTCAACGTTTTTAAAATCCTAAACTTATCATCACTATCAACAAGTTGGTTGACTTGAAACAGCCGCGCACTCCGACTGCCAGGGAGCTACTGACCGGCCGTAGAGTTCCGATCTTTTCAATCCCCGTTCTCTTCAGTCTCCTCGCCACCGCTCTCAATACCATCCTCGACGCCGTCGCCGTCGGCGTCCTTCTCCATCAACACACTCAAAAAGACACAGCTACACGATAAAGATAAAGTACGTGGGCGTGGGCGTGCAACAAGGATGTGAATATTCGCAATATCAGGGGCTCTCATGCTGCAACATGTCTTCTTACACTGTAATAATATAAATACACATACACAAATACATAAATATATATGTCCGTGTATATATTAGCTGCGAACGCCGATACGCTACGATGTTCCTACCTGCGGAATGACAAATGCTAAACGTTATCAGCAGTAGAATTAGTATTAGTAGTAGTGTAGAGACCAATATGCATGCATGGATGTATAATCAAACGCTTACACTATTTCTCTACACAGTTCTGCCACGCAATCGATTTGCTTCATGTCGTCGTTCTATGCCAGAGTACTGAGAACAGAGTACAGAGCACACAGCACACACAGCACAGAGAGACTCTTTCATACTATGTCTATGTACTTTACTCAACACTCTGGCAACTTTTGCCACCATATTCATACACACACTTTTATATGTCTCTCTTATGCTCTTTATAGCTTCATCCATGGCATAATTAAATATACACATTGCTCCTAGCTGTGTACATTCGTGTTATCAACTCTATCATCTGTAGCAAAAAAATCACAAGACAATATTTAATACTCCATTTACTACGTTATAATCATTATTGTCATTTTTTTTTATAATTATAGTTAAAATAATAATTACATCTACCTTTATCAAAGAATTGAGCATCATTCTCTGTTCTTCAAACAATTAGTTACCTACATTCGACATTTAAAATAGTTACCTTTGTTATTTATATTTACTTTACATCTAAATAGACGTCTTTGTACTTTTGTTTTATTATTTTTTTTTTCCTTACTCCTACGACCTACATAAAAAAGTTTTTCAGCCCCACGCAATTTCGACGTAATCATTCAATATGAAGTTTAAACGCACGCAAGCTTCTACCATGGCTTCCCCGAGGCTTTTCGTGTAAAATTCAAGGACTGTCATCGTATATATTTTACTCGGCGTATATATAACCTAAAAAATAAGAAATAAAAAATAAAAGTTAAATTTATTTCTTTTATTCCAACGTATCACTTTTTATCTGTTTAATCATTTTAAATTGGATGGTGGTTACGTAGTTTTAAGGTTTGAATTTTTAGGGTCGGTGTGATAACATTTTAGGAATTTAATCACAGATAGCGGCTAACTCAAATAAAAAATACATATAAAGAAGCTATTGTTACCACGATCATCCATTGAAGAGTCAAGTTGTACGGTATCAAAATAGGTATCCAGTTGCTATAATCCAAGGCAGGTTTTGGTATATAGTAGGGTTGTCGTCTATCTGCTGTGTTTACAGATGTACATATACATACTTGCATCCATACAGACATACATCTACCTACATATAATATAACACAATATAATAATACATGTATTCCGTAGGTCATCGAGTTGATGAGCAGTGTAACTGGGCAGAGTTGGAAACTACTTGTGTGACTTGGACACTCGCTTCAACTCTTCGTACGCGACTAGTGCACATATACATTCACACACATTTTCCAACTGTATCTGTATTTGCTGTCCTTCTTCCAAGTGAAGTCAATGAGCTCTCTAGATGTATCTTAGGCTATATCTAGATAATTATACATACATTATATATACCCAAGTGTTGACAAGTAGAGTAGGTACCAATACTTTACTGCATTTAATTACTAGCATGAATTTATAAAATGTTACGGTCTATGGATACAATGCTGAAAAAAATTTTTTTATTTAAATTAGTTCAATTGTAAAAACTATTACTTACTCACATTTATGATTGATTTATTGATTCTAGGTTATTTCTTCCACGGAACGTCGCTTTTTTAATATTACAATGTTTTAATATAATTTGTCGTTGAACAAAAATTAAAGGAATGATTGAATAATAAATAATAAATTTTATGAAAATTAATTTAGATGAAAATAAAATTAGCCGACATCTAAAAATTTTCAGAATTTTTTTTTATTGAAAAAATTATTACAAAAAAATAAAAAAAAATTTGCACGTGTAAAAATCTAAAAAAACTGCAAGTGCCATTTTTTAAAAATATTTTTTTGTTTTAATTAAATTATTAAAAAAAAAAATCAAAAAATTTAGAACGTCGGCTAACTTTAATGACATTAAAGTTAGCTGTCACTTGACAATTTTTTAATTTTCTTCAACAAAAAAATTTGTTTTATGAAATTATTTTACAAAATTGCATTTTTAATTTATTAAAATTTCTACAAGTCCATTTTTCAATCATTTTTTTTTTGCTATAATTTATTTGTTAAAAAAAATTAAAACAATTGTGAAGTGACAGCTAAATTTAATGTCATAAACTAATTTAGCAGATATTTGATAATTTTTAGAACTTTTATTAACAAATAAATTGTGGCAAAAAAATATAAGAAAAAAAATTGACATCCTGAAATTTTAAAAACAAAAAAATTTTTTATATTTAATTTAATTGTTAAAGAAAATTAAAAATTAATCAGTTAACAGCTAACTTTAATGTCATATAAATTTTTTGGAAGATAACTTTCTAGTAGAAAATTTGTATAAAAAAATTCAACTCTATAATGATAGAAGAATTCAAAATGGCGTTTAGACTTTAGATTAAACTTTGCTAACCCAATTTTAGTGAACTTATGTAGTTGATAAAAACTCCAAGTAATTTTATTCAACTATACTCGGCGAAACTTATTTTATCATAAAGTTTTTTAGTTTTTAATCTATCTATTGATGAAATTTGTAGTACGGTTAAATCTTCAAGGTTAAATAAAAGTTATCATGTTGAAATAACCTTGTAATTAATTATAATTAATAAATGATTAGTCAAAAAAAATTAAAATCAAAGAAAGATTGAAGGTAACGAGAAGAAATGGTATTTTTTTTTAAATTACTTTAAATTCTTATAAGAATCAATCAAATTAAATTTGGTAAATAAATTTTAATGTAAAAAGTTTCCATTTTAAATCATTCGACATCAAGATGGCGGCTGAAATTTATTGAACCAAATATTTGTTTTAATTGTTAACATAAATACAACTGAAGAATACTTTTTTTTTATGAAACTGAAGTTAGCAGACGTCTAAAAATTTTTGATTTTTTTTATTAATCAAATTACATCTAAAAAGATATTTATAAAAAATTGCACTTATATTTTTTCAAGTTTTTTACATGTGACAATTTTTTTTGTAATTTTTTAATTGTAATTAAAAAAAAAAAAATTTCCAAAAGTTTTTAAATATCGGCTAACTTCATTTTCATTTTTTTTCTTATAAAATTTATGCGTTTTAATTAACTTTAAAGATAATTATTCAATAGTATAAAAAAAAATATTTAAATACTAACAACATAATTTAGTTTTGGTGAAATTGAGATGTCGGAGAAGAAATATCAAAACATATAAAAATAGAAAATTAAATAAAAGAATTTCTGGATATACTCGTAAATAATTGATATTATTTATTTATATTTATTGATTGATTACATAACACGGTAAAATAAAAGAAGAAATGAAAAAATTTGAAGTGACTTAAATATGTCGAAATATTTAAATAGTGATGTATGTTTGCTCAATAAATTCGAATAAATTTCCATTGTGATTAGAATAATTATTGTAACATACAATGTGGTCACACTTAACATACGTATATAACTTGATCTAGATAACATTATATTTTTTTTAACTCGGTAACGTTTGAACAATTGTTATGCTGACGATATTAAATATAATTTTTTATGGATAGGATTGATAATGAAAATTCGATAAAGCACATTTTGTCATTAACGATATATACTTCCTCTTCCTCTTTGTTTTATCGATCGATTTGATGATCAATCACTTGATTTGAGTCTTTGAGTCATTTTTTGTTCTTGGGATACAACAGAATTATAGGAAAAACAAATATTGTTTTTATCCAAGTTGTTTGTTTCATTTTTCTTTATCTTATCTAAGCAACTTTGGCTGTTTAATTTCAAAATTATTTTATCTTTTTTATTAGTTTTTGGTAGTAAATTGTTATTTATGCTTAAAAAAAAAAGTAGTTTAATGCGAGGATATACTCACAATCGTGAATAAGTATTACGCAAGATAAAATTTAGTAATGCTCGCTTAAAAACTTATCTTTCTTTGTGACCCATTCAAGAAGGTATTGATAAATTTATACGCATCTCTTATGTATGAAGAAAAATAAAACAACCACAATCGATAATAAAAATCCTTGAAAAATATATTTCTATTCTAAATATATACTACAAAGATGCGTTTATATGTCTGTGAAAAAATAAAAAAAATTAATTATATCTTCAAATAACTTAATAGCAACATTAAAAATAGTAAGTGGTGAGTTTTAAAAATAAACTTGTCTATTTTTATCCAGCCTACTATTCAAAGTATGAGTTAAATTCTTAAATAATAACATTGAAGATTTATTTTTAGAATGTTTTTCACGATTACATGCTTTTATTGCTGTTATCTTCTTGAATAGCAAAATATTTTTTTGAATTTCACTGGTATTTCGTAGAACGCCATGAATTATTTATCAAACTGTCTAAATGGAATTCGTATATATCTGAAATGTGAAAATAAGATTTATTTTTTCATTAAATATATTTTCTTCTTATAAAATTACATTATTCAGTTTTATAAAAAATAATATTTAATTTTTAGAAATCAAAGAAAAATTTTAAGTTTTTAAATCAAATAATTAAGTCATATCAGTAAATTCTTTGTTGAAAAAATATCTCTTGAATTCATTTTTATTTCTTCTCTTTTAAAATGTTTTTTTTTTTAAATACTGTTTTTTTAATTCCAGTTTCACTATTATGAACTTATATATTTTGATATTTATATAATTTCTTCCTATTTAATCTATATAATCCCTTCATGGAGAGTAGATTATTTTAGACTCGTGAATATATTAAGGATAAGGTTATATAAAAATCGATATGTGTATCACGGAAAGAAGAAAAATTGGAAAATTAGTTTAATTTTAATTTTAATTCATTTTTAATAGTTAATTAGATGTACTTAATAATTTTTATTAATCTGGAGTAAAAAAAAATATAAAAAGATTTAGAATTGTAAAATATGAATTTTTGGAAATACCTCGGAAACTAAGAAAAATTTGAGAAAATTTTTGAAACAAAAGTTGTAGAAGACTCACTAATAGACAAAAAATTATTGAGATATTTTTTCGATATCTGTTAAATTTGAGGAGTTACAGCTGATTGTTTACTTTTTTTTTGATTTTTTTAAGTTTCTGTAATTTTATATTGTAAGCGGCGTCGCTTAAAAAAAAAAAAACTAAAAAAATTATAGTTTGAAATAAAATTTTATTAATGGGTCATTCCATGTCAAGTTGACTCTTTTCAATAAGGACGCAATTTGATAAAAAATTTTCTTTTATCATAGAAGAAAGATTTGCTGTAAAAAACAAATTAAATAACTTTTTTCGAATGTTAAAAATTAAAAATTTTACTATTTTTTCAACTTTTCAACTCAACTTTTGAAAAATTAAAAAAACTATTATAGATACAAAAACTAATTTTTGTCCAATCGAGTCGCGTTATGAGCCCCTTTAGTGTCTCTTTCATATTAACGCGAGTCTGGTTAAAAAAAAAGAGAACAAATAGGACTTATAACGAGACTGTAATTGCAGCTATTGAAAAAAATATATTGTAAAATTCTTCAAAATCAACTTTCGAAATTTGATTTTTTGGTATAATTTTATAATTTCAAAACTATATTTTTTAATTTCTCCAAAAAAATTTTTTTTTTTTTTAGGAAATCTCCTCTGAAATTTTTAATACGAAGAGATAAGAAAAAAATTTCTGTATTTAAAGAGTAGTCCTAATTATAAATATTATCGCAGATTTATGTTTTCAATTCATAAAACATAAGAAAAATTTTAATTGAACTCTTAGGGCAAGTTTTTGAATCCGGGATAAAATTTCATTTAATGCTAAAACATATCTATATTTTTTAGGTACGTAGATATACTGACAATAATAATTATATCTTGGATAAAATTTTATCCCGGATTAAAAAACTGGCCCTTAAGTTTTGCAACTTTGTAAGAGCTTACCATTAGAATTAAACTAAAAATATTTCTTGTGATTTTTTGATCAGTTAAATTTTTCAAAAGTTATTTGAACCGAATTCAATTTTTAAATATTGAGTTTTACGGTATTCGATTTCAATTTTACATTTTTAAAAATCTAATCCTTACAAAATTTTTTTATTTTACAGTATGAAACTGTCATTTTCCTTTTTTTTTTTTTTTTTTCGATGCTTCAAATTAAAGATTGCAATGAAATTATTGTATTTTTTTTATTTACGAGTACATGGCTTGAAACAAATTTACCAAAAACTTAACAAGATTTATTCTAAATTAATTGAAAGTATGCACTTTAAAAAAAATTTTTCGATACCGAAATCTAAAAATTTACATTAAAATTTCAATTCAAATTTAATTGAACATTAAAAATTAACAATTAATGATTGTAAGACTGTATATAAAAGAAATCAATTATTAATAGAGACGCACATTAAAAATTCATAATTGACATCACACTGAAAAAAAAAAAATTCTTGACTAGAGTGTAAATTTTTTTATCTCAAGAAAATATTAAAGGAGATTAAAAATTTCATGAATGAAGTCAAAGTTTCTGGAGCCAAGAAATTTCTTTTTGCTCAAAAATAATTTTTGTTTTCCTTAAAATTTTCTTGGCGCAAGAAATTTGTTTTTTCTGTGTCCTAATTAAAACCGGATAATTTATTAGTTCTAGAATTATTTTTCTATGAAATTTTTTTCGTATCGATGAATAAATTACAAGAATGGTTTAAAGTCATGAAACTAATTGAAGTAAATCTTTTATTACCGTGTTAAAAAACTTGCTTAATGAAATTCGCTAGACATTAAAAGTTATCGATCCCATTAAAATCCAGTCTAAATAGGGCAAGGATAAAATAATTTAGCTTTTTTAAAAACAGTATTTCGAAGAGTTAATATTTATCTGTTTTTACCTACCGCCTTTTGGTATGAGCGTGCGTAATACTTTTAAAATAAAGTTTTTAAATAACCAGAAAGATCAGACCAAATGTCGCTTCTAGACTATTTCTGTCAATTAATATTAACAGTAAATTACTATAATACGTTAATAAATATAAATATGCTTTTATAAATTGATTGATGTATCAATTATTTCCGTTCTATTTTTATCTTATCAATCATTTTATCAGAGTAGAAAAATTTATTCTGCTTGAGTCACATAAATCACTTTAACTAACGTTTTTTTCTTATTGATTTTAATTTTTAGTGCGTCATTTTCTGATATAAATTCGTATATAATTGATTTCTAGTAATTCTTATCTATATGAGTAATAATTTTTAATCGTTAACGTAAAACGTAGTTTAATAAACTTATAAGAATCTTTAAGTTTCGATGGGCGGTACCGTTGGTGAGCTTGAGATTCAGATGATTGGTAGAAAATTATTCTAAGCAGGTAGTAGAAGTTTCAATAAGTTGAAAGTAAATAAGATGATCTAGTCTGGAGAAAGGGCAGACAACCGCTGGAAGAACTCAAGTAATCCGTGTTTAGTAATCATCTATATATATATCGACGCTGTAAAAAAAACAAAAAATTCAGATTTTTTATAGTAATAAATTAGAATTATTATTAAAAAAAAAAATTAAAAATCAATTGTTGATATATTTTATAATTTTTTAAGAATCTTATAGAAATATAACAAAAATTAGATCAATACCTTTAAAAGGACGTTCATGCGCTGCACTAGAGTTAAATGGAGTACTAACTTTTTATAAAATTTATTACGATACTAAAATTAGCCGACATCTAACAATGTTTATTTTTTTTTTTTCATCAATTAAATTACAAGTAAAAAGATTACGTGTATAATTTTTCAAATCTTCTACATGTAAAATTTTTTATTTCAATTTTTTTGTAATAATTTTATTAATTAAAAAAAAACTATAAAAATTTTTAAGGCCGGCTAATTTAATTTCCATAATTTATCAGGGTCTTAAGAAAAATATCTATACTGCCATTCTAATCCGTCGTATTCCACATTTAGAAAATTTTACAGCAGACGGTAAAAATAATTCATTTTTAACATGGATTAAATGGGATTTAACAGATAATAGTATTTATTTAAAAATAGTTTCAAATTAAACTATTGGACCTTGGAATTTTTAATATGACTTGCATAATATTGTTGTGTTTATATTTTTCAAAAAAAATCAATATGTCAAATTTTATGGGATAAGATGTACTAGAATGGCAATATCGATATTTAAGTATATCAATAATTTTGTAATGGTTTATATTTTTTTTATTTACCTGAAATATTTTTTAGGAATCTATTTTTGAAAATAAGTAAATATAAATTAGTCAATGATTATAACAGCGAAATTAGCGAGCATCGAACAATTCTTGAAATTTTTCTAACAGATCAATTATTGTAAAAAAAAATTCGCATTTATAATTTTTGAACGGGTGGACCGATTACATCACGGTTGGCGCCATTCGAAAGGGCTTGACCAAGTTAGATTTTGAATACAATTTGAACTGAATCCCACCAGTAGATTTTGAGAAATCTCAAAAAAACTATAAAAAATTTTTTTTTCAAACATGGTTTTTTTGGAATAACTTTTAAACGGCTATACCAATCGATTTCAAAAACTAATCAGCTTTTAAAATCAAAAAACCACGCCGATCACCGCCAGTCCGGTTGAAATCGGTTGATTCGTTCGTGAGTTATCGTTATCGAAAGAAAACTGAAAAATGTGTTTTTTCGGAATTACTTCGAAATTCTTCGTTTGATCAATTTAAACTTGAGCATTTTTCATGAGGCTTTATAAACTGCGTCGAATGCCGCCAACTGCGTGAAATTCGGTTCATTCATTCAAAAGTTATTACGGTTTGAAAATTCGAAAAAGAGTGTTTTGTTCAACTTCTATCAGACTTTTGAGCTCGAAGAGCTATGTCTTTGAGCTCAGAGAATTTAAAAGCCTAGAAAAGCTATCTCTTCGAGTTCAGAGTGCTCAAAATAAAACATAAATTGCATTTTTAAACCCGAAGAGCTCAAAAACATCATAAGTGCAATTTTAAGCGCCTAGATATGGAATTAGCGGGAAGTTGCAGAGATGACCTTCAGATTCAATCGTTTTCCTAATTTTTAGGTAGATTTCTTTAGAAATCTAACTATTGCATTTGTCATCAAGGTGAAATTTTCACCTGATTTTGCTATCATATGTTATAATTAGTCGAGTAGGTTCCAAAAATACCATTGGTTAAATAATTTATATATATAGGTAATATAACCAGCCTTGTCATCAGGATATCTCGAAAATTTTTCAACCGATCTCGATGAAACTTGATACACATATTATTTGGATAATTACCGACGTCGAGTTCGAAGATGAGCAGTTTAGAAATGGCGGCCATTTAAAATTTTCAAAATTTTGTAAATTTCAAGTTTTGTAACTTTAAACGTGAATAACTTTTGACTGACAAAAAAGAGCTCATTTCTGGAAACTTTATGGTGAAGCTGATTATATTACCTTCAAATTGACGTATAACACTTATACTTTATGAAAATTTTTATTAATTTTATAGGCCATTCAAAAATTTTTAAATAATGAAAACTTTTTTTCAAATGTGGTTTTTTTAGAATGACTTTTAAACAGCTTTACCAACCGATTGCAAATACTAATCACAGCTCTTAACATAAAAAAAACTACGTCGATCGCCTCCGGGCCGGTCAAAATCGCTTGATTCGTTTGTGAGATATCGTTGACGAAAAAAATCGAAAAAAGCGTTTTTTTCAAACAAATTCCGAAATTTTTTATCTGATAAATTCACGGTTTGAAATTCATCATAGAATTCAAAAAACTGCATTGACTGTTGTAAACTGCGTGATAATCGGTTGATTCATTCAAAAGTTACAGCAGATTGAAAATCTATAAGTAACAAATTAAATAACAGAAACAAAAAAAATCTCATATCACATGAAATCTACCTTCCATTTCGGGTGAGGCCGAATGGCATTTTTTTTAAATACATTTTTTTTGTAAAAATTTTTTTAATAAAAAAAATTCTAAAAATTTTTAGTTGTCGGCTAACTCAACTTTGACATTTACTTTAGTAAAAAATAATCAAAAACAATTTCAGAAACCTTTGACATTTTTTCGCAATAAAGTTTATCCAATATTGATTCCTACAATAATTGAACTATTTGTAAGTATTTACTCGTTATATATTGGGTATATATGTACGAAAATAACATATTATTGTACATCTGTAATAAAATAAAAAAAATTTATACGGGTGTTGTTGATCGATTTGTCATTACGTTATTTGTCGGTGAATTTCTTTCCTTACAAGCAGACTTCTCCTTGGCGTGATTATTTTTAGTTCTAGTATCGATTCGTTTACTATTCAAGACTATCCAGATACGGCAGGTCGGTTCGATTACAAATAAAGACGTTCAGACATTTAATAATCGTATGAATTACTAATTTAAAAACGGGATTGAACAGGAAATTTTAAATCGTTGATGCATAGCCGTATTAAGTAGTCTAGACTTGTTTTACTCAAAATAAGTAATTATGTTTTATCTCTGAAATAATTTATGAACCGAAATTGCGCATCAGAATTATTTTTAAAACTACTATTCAGGCAGTTAGAAAATGTTGTTCACTTGGCACGGAGGAATATAATGACAACCGACGAGATAGGAATGGTAAAATGTGCGCCGTAGCCAAAGTTATCTCATATATTTTCGACGCACTTCCTGGACTCGAATGTCACCGGGAAACTTTCTAAAGAAAATATAAAAGTTTGGCTAACGTAGAACTCTGAAAAAATTTTACAAGAATTATTAATTTAATTAAATGTCACCATTCGGCCACGGCTGAAATGGATAGGTAGATTTCTGGGGTGAATATCGAGAAAGAAAACTACCTAAAAAGTAGAATTTATGATCTATGAAAGTTATTTGACAATAAACCCGTGTAAAAAAAAATTGCCCTAAAAGAGTCGTAAGCTTAGGATCCTAAACGTGACACAATTTAGGACATTTTTAGGACAAATTTATGACACCAAACCGAACTGAAATTTCGATTTTAGAAAAATATTGTCGCAATTACTCAGAGAAAAAATGTTGTAAAAAGTACTTCTATGACAATTTTAGGATACTTTTATGACAATTTTAGGACACTTATGACTACTTTAGAATACTTTTATGACAGTTTTAGGATACTTTAATGACAATTTTAGAACAATTTTAAAATACTTTTATGACATTCATTACAATTTTAGAATACTTTTTTTTTAATTTTAAAATGTTCATAAAAGTATTTTAAAATTGTCCTAAACAAAAATAGTTAAACTTTGAACTTCATCTTGTTATTAATTCATATAATAATTCCAAAAAATTTCACATAGATCGATTAAGAACTGTGGGCGCAATCTTGCTAATATAGCGCGTTATACCACATATATGGCTGATTCTCTGTAAGGATGTTTTTTGCTGTTCTGGGCATTTTTTTATCAGAAAAATTGTTATTTTGTAACTAAAAAAAAATTTATTACGAAAGTAAAAAAATATTTCTATTTAACGGGTTGAAAACTAAAATGAAATAAATTTTGGTTTTTTAGAAACCAGAAAAAATACAAAATACAAAAAAAAAATTACAAAAAAAATTATGCCTACAATTTACAAATCATGATAATTTTATAGAAAAGAAAAGCATAAAATTTCAAATGTTACAAAAAAGAACAAATTCCTATTCAATCATATCTAAGGTATAGAATACAACCTTAAGTTATTAACAATTCATATTTCTAATAAATTGGCAAATTTTTTTTCTTAGTACTTTTTTAGATACATTCAGTATTTTTAACTTATTCAGTAGTTTATTATAATATTTAATTGCTACATAGTAAGTATTTTTGGTGTTAAGAGCGGTTGATAGTTAATTTTCAAACATGTTTTGTTCATGTATAAGATATAATTAAAAAAAAAAAACGCTTCGCTCTTAGATAGATAATTTAGTTATCTATCGAAGAGCGAAGCGCTTTTTTTGAAAATTTTCATTTATTTATGTATAAAATGGTTTTTAAGGTTCCATTTGGTGTACAAGACAGAGATACTTTCGTTTGACCAATAGAGGGTGAGAGAGAAAAAAGTATAAACCCTCCTTAATAGTCTTCTTCACTTTAGGTAAAATTAACTGCCTATTAACGAGTATTTTGAGAAAATATGATTTTTCGACATCACTCGACGAAATAAAACACATTATGACAAAATTTTCTTTAAATTGCGATATAAGACCGACTACAATAATTAAATTAAAAAAAAAAATCTATCTAGAAAAAAAAAATTAACTTGAATCAAGTAAATAATTTTGAAGAATTCATCTTTTTAATTTGAGTAAAAAAATTCGTAAATTGAGAAATTTTTCTCAGTTTAAATAAATTTCACTTGATTTAAAAATTTTTCGTCATGACTCGACAATGAAATTTTTCAAAATTATTTTCTTGATCAAAAAATTTTTCTCTTGATTCAAGTTAATTTTTTTTTTCTGTGTACCTAAAAATTACTTATAGTAGAAATCCATGTCAGCTCAATCAACTGTTGATGAATACTTGGTCTAGAAACATACTTTGGATTAAAACCTCACGATATTGACACTGAAAAACGAGCATAAGTTATAACCATAACATGAAACAAGATTCTAAACACTTGCGTGATTCCTGGAAGAAAATATAGCCTAGGCTAGAAAATATTCATAAAACTCGACTATAAACGAATTCAAGAGATCAAAAGACTAATAGCTTTATATGTAACTTTATGTACTGTCGGTCTTTGCTTCTTTTATTAATATCATTACTCATTAGCTCATCATTATTGCTTATTGCAACACATCTGTATATGGTCGCGCATAGACGGGGTATGTATCTACCGTTGATATTTAACAGCCTTTACATTAGCAACTGTTCTGACGTGCTAATCTCTAGTTCCAGCACGTCTAGCTGTACTTTTCATTTCTCCATTATTTATGGAGATTAGTCACTTAAGAAACTTGCTAATTAAAATTCCTCTCCGAAATATTTAAATAAAATAAATTACTGAATCAGTGTTTTTTGTTTGAAACTTAGTTACTTAATTTTCTTTATTAATTTGAAGAAATGGCAGAACAAGCACTTGATATTCTTCTCTACGGGTTTCTACGGAGGAAAAAAAAATTTCTTGAACCAAGAAAATTATAAGGAAGACCGAAGTTATTTTGGAGCAAGAAGAAATTTTCATGGCTTAAAAAAATTTAACTTCGTTCAAGAAATTTTCAATCTTCCTTAAGATTTTCTTGATTTAAGAAAATTTACGCTTGACTCAAGACTTTTTTTCTTTCTGTGTATTATCTACTTATTTTTCCTTGATATCAAAGATGCTCGTGTCTACAAAGTCCGACACTAACTACCACCTACAACGTAAATTAATCAATTAAAGAATAATCGTTTAATAAATTGAAACTTATTTTTAACTGGTTACGCAAACGCAATTTCTTACTTCTACTTGTAGGTCTTCTAATGATTATGAATTACCACGTCGAACTCTGCACTGACAGCCGTAAAAATAACCTATCACCAAGGAAAACTGGATCCCTGAAGTACGCTGAAGAATAGACAGCCATTTCGAAGATGAACCTCTTGCACCTTAAGCTGGCTTACACCTAAGACAGCTATTTTTCTGCTGTCTGGCTATTATTCTTCTCTCTAGGTATAAACTTGCCCGATAGAAGTTATTTCCTGGTCTGCTGGAGGCGATCCCTTTTTATGGCTTGCTTCCGATTTGATCAATATACTCCGGGGGATCATTGTATTCCTTGTTGGTTCTTCATAAACCTACAAGTACATTGGTCACTAAAATTGAAAAGAATCAATACTTATTTTTAAAATATAAATTTGTTCTTATTTCTTCTTAAATTAATTTTTCTTCTATAAAAAATTTGCTAATTCTTCAAAATTTACATTGAAAAATTTAATTGGCCTCAGTGTATACTTCTTTAAGGCCATTCAGGGAATCGTGTATAATATTTAATAGCACAAAATATGGATTTTGCACTTTTAATAGTTCTATAGGATTGATTCTCTGTAAGGACGTCTTTAATCTGTACAAAATTTTCCGACCAAATTATTTTTGATTTTATTAGAAAAAAAATTAACAAGGGCTACAAAACTATCAGCTTAATGATAATAAATACACAGCCAATTTAATTTTTGTTTTTTCGATATTTGTGTATCTTTTGCCATATAACATGACAAGGGAACTGTTTGCCAGGGGACTGGTTTTTTTTATCAAATTGAGAAAAATCAAGCAAACTATTTAAATGCATTCAACTTTTCAAGTTCTCAGTGAATATTTACATTAATTAGAATAATATTAAAACTTATGAATCCAATTTTATAAATAAATTATAAATAAAAATAGTTGCCAGGGGAATGAGTTTCTCGTGGCCCAGACACATGTTTCCAGCACAAACGGTGTTTTTGACACTAAATAAAATGACGATTAATCGCTAACAGCCCTATGGTTAATAACTTAAGGCTAGTTAGATCCTTATAAAATTTACAAAAGGTAAAATAACACGCTGGATTTTTTTTTTGGCTTTGAACTTCTGGTAGGGGACTGTTCTTCAAACGTCTGGGACAAACTTTGGTTTAATGAATTTAATGAAACAAATTAATTTTCGGTACTTTTTATTGAAGAAGATTGTTAATTAACTAATTAAGTTTATAAACATTATAGACCAAATTATATATTATTGACAAATTATTTAAGATTTAATTTTAAAGTTTCAAATTTGGGAATGGGACAGCTCAGGGGACTGTTATTTCGGTGGTTTACGAATTTATAGCAAAAAAACGAAAATTTATTTCATTTTAGTTTTCAATGCTCTGAATAGAAATGTTTTTTTACTTTCGTAATAAATTTTTTTTAGTTACAAAATAACAATTTTTCTAATAAAAAAATGCCTGGGACAGCAAAAAATATCCTTACAGAGAATCACCCATAGACAAATTATATTTTGAGCGATATTTGAAATATTAATGAGAATTAATTTAGCAGATATATTTATTAATTTTTAGAATTTTTTAACAAATAAATTATAGCAAAATTAAATGAGAAAAAAAAATTGACATTTAAAAATTATAAATGCAATTTTTTAAAAATAGTTTTTCAAAAAAGATTTGTTTGTTTAATAAAATTAATATCAAGTTGCTGCTTACTTTAATGTCCTGAAATATTATTATAGTCATTACTTATTTCTTCTAACAAAGCAATTGAAGCTAACTATATCAAAGACATAATTTAACACTTTGCATGACAAATTATTCAAAATTCGTTTATCCGTCATGATAAATTACTTTTCTCAAGAAGCTGATTTACCGCAAAGTAATACTAAATAATCTTGTATATCGATCCGACGTAACATAATTCCGGCTCGGAACATTATGGATGATACCCACTATTGCTACGATAAGTAGCTTTATAAAATAAACCTGTAAAGAAATACCTGCAAATAATAATAACAATTCCAACAAATTACATATATTAAAATAGACATGATATTCTTGGTTATTTTTAAATTAAATAACTTTTATTTCCAACCCCAGTTTGCTTCAACTTATTCATATAAAATTACTAGAGTTTCAATTAATTTAAATACAAAAAGAATCCATCACTTGATACTTTGTAAGACTTTTAACCCTTGTGAAGAAAAACAATTTAAAATAATTAAAAAGAATTTAGAATTAATCGAGTTGACTACTATACACTGAAAGAAAAAATTTATTTAAAGTTGCGACAAAAAATTAATTTATTAAATATTTTTAAACAATCTCTTAATTGATTTCTTAGCTGAAGAAATAAAAATTTTTCTCACAGTAATTTATTTGTTGAAAAAAAGTTTTTTTGATTCAAAAAAAAACAATTTTTCACGGAAAAAAATAAACTGTAAAATTCACTTGGATTCCGGTTAATTTTTATAGTTTCAAACAGTAAAGTGGACGTCGGGGTGGCAAAAATATAAATATTACAGAACAATTTATAATTTAATATCGAAAATAAATGATTAGTAGATGTCACTATAGTAAATAACAACTCTCTCAGCTTAAAAAATTACAGTTTCAAACAGTAAAAATTCTTAAAATATATATTTTACCAGTCCAAGCAAATCAGTAACTACAGTTTCATTTTTAGCGTTACACAGAAAGAAAAATTTCTTGACTGGAGAAAAAAATTCTGGGCTCAAGGAAATTTTCGGGTGTCTGAAGAAAGACCGAAGTTTTGTTGGCCAAAGTAAAAATTTTTCTTGAAATTCTATTCTTGATGGAAGTCATTTTTTCTTAATTCAAATTATCATAAATATTTGATGCAATAAATTTTTATATTTGATCAAGATTTTTAGATACTTTAGGGAAGCAGCGCTACCTACTTCAGCTGAGAAAAAAAATTTTCTCACCTTAAGAAAATTTTTCTCTTGAATATTTGATACGCATTTTAAATTATTTTAGCGTGCTATTATACATATTGAATGAAAAAAATGATTCCATATTATTTGATCTTCCCATTTGACATGTTAATCAATAAAAATATTAATGAAAATTTACTTTTGTCGAGATATTTAATTTTTTGGAGCAAAAGAGAAATTATCTCAAGATAAGACAATTTATTTCTATCAAGAACTAATTTTTTTTTAAGCAAGTTGCTGAATTATCTCAAATCAAGAAGCTTTTCTTGACTTAAATAAATTTTCTTAGATCAAGACACGTATTTCTTAAAGCAAGAAAATTAATTTTGTTGAAATAAGTAAAATTTCTTCGGTCAAAAAAAAAGTTTTTTTTCTCTCAAGAAAATAATCAGGAAGAATAGTATTTTCTTGGCTCAAGTGAAGCTTTTTTTCTATGTGCGTTTAAAATTTACCATTTTACTTAGTAAATATTGACGTTACTTGTATTA
Source organism: Cotesia vestalis (assembly GCA_000956155.1). NCBI lineage: Eukaryota > Metazoa > Arthropoda > Insecta > Hymenoptera > Braconidae > Cotesia > Cotesia vestalis. The sequence goes on along the minus strand of JZSA01005452.1, from coordinate 64,683 downwards.
GTAATTTAGTATCTGTATTTTATACTCTTTACATATCATGCGATCATTTTTTAGGTACAAAATGATAAATATCAAAGTCAAAATTCTTAATTATTATACTATAACATTTTCGACATCCATATAGCGAATATTACTGTTTGAAATAGTATTTTTTTCCATATAAAAAATAAATTGTATCATTTAAACTATAAATATTACATGGTGATTATTAAAATCACGATTTTACTGTTTGAAATGGTAATTTTTAGCAATTGATCATTACTTATTACAAATCGACTATTATTTATTACAGTTTCCTTTTTTCCGTTTAAATAAAGAACCTGCGAGTTTTCATCCAAAATTATTTCTTCCCAAATCTAGAAAATTTTTTTCTACTGCACAGAAAAAAAAAGTCCTGAGTCAAGCGTAAATTTTCTTAAATCAAGAAAATCTTAAGGAAAATTGAAAATTTCTTGAACGAAGTTAAATTTTTTTAAGCTAAGAAAATTTCTTCTTGCTCCAAAATAACTTCGGTCTTCTTTACAATATTCTCGATTCAAGAAATTTTTTTTTTCTGTGTGTGATAAAAATTTTCTATTTCTTCAGCAGAAAAATTAAAACGTTTAAAATTTTCAAAAAATTAATTTTTCTTAAAAAATTGTTCATTTTTTTCAAAAGAAATTTTTTTACTCAGTGTATAAAATATCCACGTTGCATGAATTGTTAATTTCTGTTGTTTTTCTCAACAAGAGAAAGAAGCCTCTCGAATCTCAATGTTTTATAATTTTAACAAATTCAGCGGCTTATAATAACAATCGTCAAACAAAGGAACTGTAAAATTACAGAGTTTATAAAAAAAATTTAAAGATAATATAATAACAGTAGGAATAAAATTAGCAGTGCATATCGCCATTAAAATGATTCAGTTTTAAAAATAATCCCAAGATATTTAACTTGACTGCTTATGTATCTGAACATCATCATCAAATTTGTAAGTTTGTGGATACATAAAAAAAGGGTGTTTAGCCTCATCTCAGTCTCAATGTTTACATTATTTTTTAATACTTACACTGTGAATTGTTTTCTTTCTTTAGCTCTTCGCTCTTACAAATTGTATAGATCAGATAACTTCAAATAAATGCCAATATTGATAATGTCTACTTAATCTTATCTACCTGCAAAAAATATATTTCAAGTTTAAAAATTGTTATTATTACACAGTAAAAAATTTTGCGTCAAAAAATTTTGAGTTGAAAATTTTTGTGTTAAATATTTAACACTTTTATATGTAAATTTAACATTTATTGCGTTAAATTAACACAAAAAATTGTTAAATATTTAACACAAAATTTTTTGACGCATTAATGCAAAATTTTTTACTGTAATTAATTATTTAAATAATTAATTAAATTTTCCAATAATTAATCGATTAATAATTTTATTCTTAAATTTTAGACTCATTGAATATTTTTGCAATTACTGTTCTCGCTGATGACGTCGTCATTCCAATCAAATGCGTCGTTTGTTTGTTTGCGAAGAAGCGACGTCAGGAATTCCCAAAAAGATAAACCACTCATCAAATACATTGATACAGTGGAATTAGATGGCAAAGCAAAATGTATTCTTGCTTGAGTGATCCATAAAAAATCAGAGAAATTAAATTTAAACAGGATGAGCTTAAAATTCTCAAACTGCCAATCCGGTGAGTTTTAACATGATAATAAAAATACAACAGTTTTCTTCCTACTATTTAGTATGTACATACTACGTCTGGGTGTTGTTTTTTCAGTATCAGCGTAGCTCCACCTGGTCTTGGTTCATCAGCAGCAATACCACGATACCGCGATTACTGTCTTACTCCACCAACTCCATTATATAGTAACTCTTTAAAGCTGTATAGAGTGTCAGTATGTACCGATCGATCCACAAGCGAGTACCTGCAAAATACAAAGCTACTTTTTAAATTTACTTTTACTTTGTGATTAATGATATATAATTCAAAAGGATGAAACTTTATTATTTCTTCATAATTAAAATAACGGTGTGTAATTATTAACATTTTTAGCGAGAGTTTGAAATGATTTATGTGAAATTTCAAATCAAATTATATTATTTATTAAAATGTAGAAAAGTATACTTCAGAAAGGACTAAATAAGTTAAATTTAATGGCAGTGATACGTCATATTCTTCAAGAAGAAAATCGGATTTTAAGATCAATCTTCAAGACAATAATTACGTACTTATTTTTATCAAAAATAATTTTTGTTAATTCTCTCCTGGAACCAGCTTCAATTATTTCAATCTCTTTGGTAAGTTATATTCTTCTATATACTATATATTCTTCTCGGAAGTATATATGCAATAAATCAATTGAATATTATGCAATAATAACATAAATTTTATAAGAATTAGGTGTTGAGAAAGAATTTATCATCAGTTGTTAGGAAATTGTATGAATTTCTTTCCTTACAAGCAAACTTCTCCTTGACGTGATTATTTTTAGAGTTCTAATATCGATTCGTTTACTATTTGAGTCCATCCAGATATGGCGATTTCAATTTCAAGCTAGAGGCACACCAGTACATAAAATAATTAGTTTATTTAAAATTCACCGACTCTACCCGGGATATTATTTATTGTTAGAATTATTTCTTATTCAAAAGTTGTCTAGACGTAATTTTAATTTAAAATTTCTTCAGAATGATTCCTGGACTCTAGAACAATACCCAAAGTTGCCTAAAGTTGGAAAATGCTGCTCTCTAGAAGAAATAATGTCGAAAGACGAGAATGGGATGGCGAAATGTACGCCAGCGGATGTTCCAAGTTACCCAATTTTTTCGCCTTACTTCAGCGACTTCAACAAAACTGGAGCGCTCGCTCCAGGTGACAAAAAGGACAGTTTTGTCGCTATAATTGGCGATCCATGTAAGCACAAAAGGTAAATATTGTTGTTATATAATTAAATAGATAAGTAACGCTATCTTATTTTTAATATATTTATAAGATTAGAGTTTAACAAGAAAAAAATAATAAAGTTGATAATAATCATTTACAGATATATGTTAGAACCTGAAATATCGAGTGATGACGAGCATTATTTGTTACTCAACGGCTCTATCTTTAGTCCACATCAAGTACCCTCAATGCTGGCATTGGGAGTTGATTATTGCATGGACATTATTCCTGAGCGCGGTTTAAGGACACTCGTGTGCTTCCAAGAACGTATGATTATCACTAAAACCCATTTAGACAACTAGAGTCGAGTAATTTAATACTCATCTTTATTCATTTTCAGAAGATCAAGTGACCGCTGACTTCCGTTTGACTTTCTACGCCTCCGGTCTTCTTATTTCAGTGCCCTTTTTAATTCTAACTATCATTGCCTATTGCATCACACCTAAACTTATGGATGTACATGGCAAAGCGCTCTGTCACTACTGTGGATGCTTAGCCGTTGCGTTTACAACTTTAGCAATTGTTCAGCTGGCAAGTGCTCATCTTAATGACCAATTTTGTGTTTCTATAGGTTTGTTCTCAATTTTTCAATATTTACAAAAATTACACTGATAAAAAAATTAAATTGATTCACGAACTAAAATATTGAACCAAGAAAATCATTTTTAAGAATTAAATTATTTTTAATCAAGAAGAAAAATTCTTGGATTAAGTAAAATTTACCTGAATTAAAAATGAAGGTGAATTCAGCAAACAGCTAATTTTTGAGAAATTTAGATTAATTTTAACTTAATGGTTGTAAAAAAATTTTTAAAAATTGCATAGAAAAAACTTGTGAAAATTTCCATATGCATTTTTTTATACTATTTTTTCTGTAGCAAATAAATTGTTTATAAATTATTTAAAAATTATCAGATGTCTGCTAAATTCACACTCATAATTAAAAAAAGTTTCTCAGTTCAAGAATTTTTCTTCTTGTTTCAAGATGATTTAACACCTTTAAATAATTTTCTGAGTTCAAAATTTTTTGGTCACTAAAAAAAATTAAAATCCCTAATTTATTTGACTAAAAGAATAAGGAAAATTTTGTTTCCGGCGTATTTATATTATAAAATGAGTTTTTTAATTTTAATTTAAAATCAGTAAAATGGTCTAGACCTGAATTTGTGTATTTTTAATGTTTCATATGCTTTTCAGCAATAGTTTATTTATTATTACAAATTTTGGAAGTAGTTATAAATAGATCTGAATTTTTCGATAAACGTAATTTCTTTATATATTTTTTTTGTGCTCCTTAAATATTTTCTATTCATGCATTGCATTGCATTTTTGAAAAATACATTAAGAAATGAACAATTAAAAAAAAAAAAGAATTATGAAAATTTTATAAATTTTCAAAAAAACCAATTATCACAATTTTAACAAATTTTCAAAAAAATTTATAAATTAGACAAGAAAAAAATTGAATATCACAATTTTCGAAAAAATTATATAATCCAAGATTCTACTGAACATAGTTCAAATTATACGGGATATTTTTTCGGATTATATCCAGTGTAATCTAACGCGGTATATCCCGAAAAATTACTTGGTCAAATTGGAGATTACACTGAATATAATCCAAAAATAATTTAGTATAATCTGGATTATATTTGATATTATCTGAAATTTTTTTTTATCACAAATAACACTGAGTATAATATGGGAGAATATGCAGTGTAATTTTGTTCTTTCCGTGTAATGACTGCAGGTTGCTAATTAAAATAATTTAACAGCATAGGAAGAAACTTTTACAAGTAAAATAAATCTAAATTGAACTTTTTAGCCTTTGTGATTCAATTTTCATTCGTCGCTTGTTTCTTCTGGCTCAATGTTATGTGTCTGGAAACATATCTTCTGCTACGTAGATACATAGACACTGGTAATTGGGCACCGACGAAGCCCAACGAACTATTTTTCTATTACTCCCTGTGGGCTTGGACTCCACCAGCAATTCTTATTATCATTTCCATGATTGCAAACCTGAGCCCGACGGTTCCAATTGCTTTCGTTAAACCTAATTTTGGCTCTGAAAGATGCTGGTTTGAGTGTAAGTTACTTTATTACCTACATATCTGGGTTATAAAAACAAAAAGAAAAAAATTTTGTGCAAGTTATTAATAATTTATTAAATTTTTTTTTTTTTTTTTCAATAGCTGATGTCAATGCAATGCCTTACTTCTATGTACCAGTAGGTCTTCTGGTAATTGCAAACGTTGTATTATTTGCCATGACTGCCGTAGAAATAACTCGCCACCAACGAGAACTGGACCTTCGTCGTCTTCGTGAGAACAGAGAATCTGGACGAGATGAACGTCGAACTCTGAGCTGGCTAAGGCGGCTCTTTCTTGTCTGTCTGGCTTTGTTCTTCCTGATGGGAATAAACTGGGCGATGGAAGTAATCTCCTGGTGTGCTGGAGGCGATCCTCTCACATGGTCTGCCTTTGACTTTGTCAATGCACTGCAAGGAATCTTTGTCTTCGGTATCTTCGTACTAAGAAAACCTATAAGGTACCTCGTCTGGTATCAAGTACAAAAATTACGCGGTATTGATACAAATGAACCAGAAGTTGCGAGTATGGATCGCTGTTTATTGACAGTTCTCAATGTTGAAAGGTTTTCTCGTGAAGGAATATCCTGAAATAACCTTATAGTTTTTTTACAAAGACACTAGTTATTTTTTTTATTTTTTGCTTGGTGCTGAGTGAAAAAAAAATTGTGAATTATTTAAGTGAACAAGAAAATTATTTATTAAATAAAACTTTATTTGTTTTTTTTTTTTTTTTTTTTTTTTTTTTTTTTGTAACGAAAAATTTATTTTTCTAAAAGCCACCTCCCGAAAATTTATAAATATTTGATTGCCCTCTCCTATTAAAGTATTCATAAATATCCTATAAAAAATAATAAACTTTTTATTAAATATATTAAATATTTAACAATCTCTGTTGAAAAGCAATCTAAAAAATCTGAAAGCTGATAACTTTTAAAAACAGGTACAGTTATAGCTCATATTAAAATCATCGAAGCGCATTTTTTTTTCCTATGCAAAAAATACTATAAAAAAATTCACTGGTTTATTGAACTCAAGTTAACACAAGTGGAGTTTAATATCGCAAGATTTTACGTGATTAATCAATTAACTAGATCGAGTTCTGAGTACTGCCTGGCCTTCGGTGACACGGGAATGCCGGACTGATACCCAGAATGCTGACAACATCACCACGTTGAGCAACATATACCAGACAATACATTCCAGGCATCCTCAATGCTGTATCGCTAAAGTAAATTCGGTCATTTATTGCACAAGGTTCTGACGTACTAGATGGTCTTCCTGAAAATATTTATAATTTGTTTGTTTATTTATTGTCGATTTTTTGTTATTTCAATCAAAGAAATTTTCAAGGTGAAGATGAGCGAAATTACCTCGAGTTACGTATTCATATTGAATATATTCATCTATGCTGGAAAATCCTTGATGAAAAAGTCCCACCCAATCTCCGCTTGTTGGTTTAAAATCTCCAATTAGTGTATAAGATACTGAGTTTTCTTCATCGATGAACCATTGGCTTAAAGATTGGAAATCTACTCCATGGTCTTGGAAATTTGGTCTCACCTAGTATTAGATATTTGTTTTTGAGTATTATTTTAATTTAAATATTTATTTATTTATTTATTCAAACGCCAATCAGCTATATATATTAGGTTTACATTAATTAAATTTAGTTTTAGGTGAAAAAAAAAAAATAAATAAATAAAAATAAAATTAAAAAAAAAAACATTTAACCATAACAACTTTAGCCATAAAAACCCATTTTATCATATAAATACACTGACCACAAAATTTTGCTTATTCTCTTAATAATATAGATTAATTAGAAAAAATAGAATTTTTAGATCAATACTTTCAGAAAATTTTCCATAGGAATTTTTGAGAAACTATATTTGCAAAAAATTACTTTCATCATTTTCTATTAATAGATAAGATAATTGCATAATAAATAAAGATAAAGTATCATATCATATAAAGAATTTAGGGTCTGAAATCCATGTCAAGCAGCATGGTAATATTTAATTACTAAATTTAAATATTTAATCATCCAATATCATTAATTCAATAATTGTTTCTAAGTTTATTTGAACTATAAAAATTATGTTTGTCTTAAAATGATATTTCCTTAATGACAAATCGATTGTAATTAAAGGAATACCCATTAATAATTAAAAATAACTCTTGAAAATAAACATGCAGGAAATGAATAATAAAATAGTTACCACAATTTGAAACTCTGCCGTCACAGGTTTATGATCAGACACTACGTAATCAGGATGACTTTTATAACTAGATTGAGTGGCTGCTAATTTAATATCTTCATAAACATCGCTATTAACTTTGTACAAAATTCTGTCAGTCCAAGCGGGTCGCCGTCTAAAAAATAAATCCGAATTAAAAAATTACATAATCCACAATTAAACTAAACAAAGATATAATTACATACTTAAGATCGTAATCTTGAGATGAAAATTCAAATTTATAAGTAGGCGGGAATGTAATAGGACTTTCAAGGAGTTCTGCAAAAGCGTCTCCATTCTCCATCACCATTTTCAACTGGTCCCTCGCTAGCAAAACATCTAGATCTTGTTTTTTAGCCAACGAATCTATTGTACTTGCGTTCAAGTCTTCACCGTGAAGACGGAAATTTAGATCACCGATCCAAAATACGTAACTGAAATCAGAGTTATCAATCAATCAATAAAATCAACCTCCCTGATAGCCAGAGTTTCAAACCAACGAAGTTGGTGGCAGATAGTTGCCACCAATTTGCCGTAAAATTCTGAATTTACAACTGTTGGTGACAAGTTGGGGAGAAGGTTAACGACACTTTGTTGCAACAATAATATGTCGCCAAATTTCTTACGTAACTTGTCGTCAACTTGATGTGAAAAAGTTTCAGAAGCAGTTTTTGCTGACAACTTGGTGAATAACCCAGCCAACAATATGACCTCTTTAAGGGAGAACACAAATTGCTTTTTAATCAGTAAGGATGTAGTTATCGTCGCACGTGCGGAATTTAAGACATTTTTATTTTAAAGACTAACTTGGCTATCAGGGCTTTTATCAAACTCAAAAAAAAAAAAAGAAAACCTACTCATGGAATAAGATATGTTTCGTTTCAGGTACTTCGAAAGCATGTTCTCTAAGTATTGTATTATAGTCAGCTATCCTATCATTCATTAAATGATCATGGGGAGTTAGATGTGTATTAATAATACAAATATTAACTCCATAAATATTTAATCGTACACTAACAGCTCCTTTGTTTCCCTGGAATAAAATCAATTAAAATTTATTGAATTTAAAAATAACCTTTCTACTAGAACGCAATCTTACCCACATCCCACCAAAGCCAGTCTTGGTATAACGCGCTTCAATCAACCTCAAGTGAGTCAAATGCTTTCTCAGGCAAAAAACATTAAGTACCATTCCTTGAAGCCGCTGCGTACGTATTTTTACGTAGTCATATTCCTTAAGGATATCTTTGAATCTTTTGGTCCATGGGTCTTCGAAAATCATATCCAGCAGCACGTTCTGTGGCTGGGACTTGACCTCCTGAAGCCTTTAATTATAAACATATGTTTTGCCAATAATCCGATAATTATTATCATTTTAATTCGCAATTTTATCAGTCTCAAAGGTCAGTCTTACCCGATGACGTAGAAATCAGGTGATGGGTCCGACTTCTTATGATGAATGCCCAACATCTGAGCAGCATCTTGCTCAGGAAACTTGGTAGCAACATTGAAGGTCACAAAATAAAAACTTGAATAAAAAATGATTGATAATTATAATATTAAAAAGGTGAAGATGATGAAATAAAATAAAAGAGAGGTTAAACTTACCTAAGTAATTGACTATTCATCTTGTTATTGTTTTAAAAATATAAAGTCAGTATTAATATAATTACACTGGGATTGTTATTAGTATTAAATAATTTACTAAGGTTTCAGCTTAGGGTTTAATGCATGATATTTGGATCCTTGTTTTTTAACCAATTATTTTACGAATCCCGCGTAAAATAATTGTTGACGGTTGTTTGGTTTTTAATATTCCGTACGCAACAAAAGAGAGAATCCATCTGAGCCATTTTATTATTCAAGGTGTTTATCGAAACCACTTAACTTTTATAAAATATCTCTTTTATTTTTACTAAGCCTTCTGGCTGGTCATTATGACGTTTTACCTGCTAGTGACAGCTAGAATATTCAACTTTCTGTATTTTCACTACCACTACCACTACTGTTATTTATGACACGTATAGAGTATCACATTTACATAAGTGTATATAACTGTGTGCTGTGTGTATAACCTTCTTCACGTGACGTCACGTTCCCGCTTTTTTTCAAGCGCAGTCGGGCTCGAAAAAAACTACAATAAGATAAAAAAAAATTAATACACTTCAAAAATAGGTTAAAGTTAATTACAAGTTTGTGTTATCTGTTTATTATAATCAAAAGAGTGAAATCATTGATTATTACTTTCTTTTTGATTTTTATTACCGTTTTAAATTCATTTTTATTGACATTCAAGATTATTTCGTTAATAAAAAAATTTATTATCTTGAAAATAAACAAGATTAATTTTAATCATTAATCACTTAGTTAATGATTTGAATAAATAAATATTGATAAATTATGGCTCAAATTTTTTAATTCCAGAAATGTAAGTTATAAAACGTCGACTAATTTGTAAAATTGTGTATAAAAATATGACATTGAAATTTACAAATAATTTTTAGGATTTTCCTTATCGAAAAAATTATTTAAGAAAATAAAAAGAAAAATTCCATATGTAGAAAGTCATGACATTAAAGTTGGCTGTTACTTGACAATTTTTTAATTTTCTTTAACAAATAAATTTGCTCCAAAAAATTATTTTTAAAAAATTGCATTTGTAGTTTTTTTAAATTTCTAAATGTCAATTTTCTTTTATAAATTTTTTTTGCCATAATTTATTTGTTACAAAAATTCTTAAAATTATCAACTATCTGCTAAGCTAATTTTCATAGAAGGTTTGAAAATTTATGACATTTAACTTCGATGTCATCTGACAATTTTTTAATTTTATTTAACAAAAAAATTTATTCTTAAATATTATTTTTAAAAAATTGCATTTTTTATTTTATTAAATTTCTACAAGTCCATTTTTTTTGTTATAATTTATTTATTAAAGGAAATTTGAAAAGTTGTGAAGTGACAGCTAAATTTAATGACATTGAAAATTTTGAAGTACAGTTTTTGTTAATTTTAATCTAATTAGAAAAAAAAAATTGCTAATTTCCGTATCAATGTAAAAATATCTTCTTTCTTCAGTAATAAAGAAAGTAATCAAATCCTTGAAGTATTAACTTAATTTAAAAAAAAAAAAAAAAACTAATAAAATTGACTTATGTCACAGTTTTTTACTAAAAATTTTACAGAATTAAATTAGTATAAATAAACGGCGGAAATTTTCTCACTATAAAATTTGTTTAATATTCTTATTTGATTAATATTTTGAATTTTTATTCAAAATGAATCTAAGAAAAAAAAAAGTAGAAAACTTTTTTTAAAAAAATAATTTCAGAAAATAAATTTTTTATTTAATAGGTACGAAGAAAAATTTCTTAATAATTTTAATATAACTCACTTCTTTAAAATGATAGATGTAATGAAATTGACAGAAATAATCTTTATAAAGATTTAGTTTTCTTATTAAAAATTCTTGACAATTTTTATATATTTTCAATAATTATCTCAGAATTAAAATTTTTAATTTTTATAATAAAATTCTAATATTTTTGCTGTTTATTTATTTTTTAATTAAACTGAAAAATATTTTAGTTTATATAAACAGTACGACGTTCTAAATAGCAAATTGTCTAAGTCCACTTTAAAGAATCTTCCATTTATACGAAAATACAAATAGTTCGAAATTTATTATCAGTTTAAATAACCATTTAATATTTAGTAAATATATAATATTTTGGTGGTCAAATAATTTATAATTGGACTATTACTACATAAAAATAAGGAGTTAGACCGATTGCTAATTAGACCATCGAGTAAGCAATTTTATAAAACTAAAAATATAATTTATCAATATTAAAATATATAAAACTAGTTAAAAATTTCCTCTGGATTAACAGTGAAAATTTTAAAATTATATTCAAGTATTATTAAGTTCTTATTATGCAAAGAGTTTTTAATTTCCGACTAAAATCACAATTTAATTAATTTTATTTGAATGATCAGTCAATATTTTAAGATTTAGTTAAAGATTATACTCTCTGGATTTTAAAAAACATTTTTATTTATGTTGATTTGGACAAAGTCCATAAATTTATTATTTCTTCCAAATTTTACATATACATAAATTATAATCTACGACGTTCTAAATAGCAAATTGTCTAAGTCCACTTTAAAGAATCTTCCATTTATACGAAAATACAAATAGTTCGAAATTTATTATCAGTTTAAAGAACCATTTAATATTTAGTAAATATATAATATTTTGGTGGTCAAATAATTTATAATTGGACTATTACTACATAAAAATAAGGAGTTAGACCGATTGCTAATTAGACCATCGAGTAAGCAATTTTATAAAACTAAAAATATAATTTATCAATATTAAAATATATAAAACTAGTTAAAAATTTCCTCAGGATTAACAGTGAAAATTTTAAAATTATATTCAAGTATTAATAAGTTCTAATTATGCAAAGAGTTTTTAATTTCCGACTAAAATCACAATTTAATTAATTTTATTTGAATGATCAGTCAATATTTTAAGATTTAGTTAAAGATTATACTCTCTGGATTTAAAAAAACATTTTTATTTATGTTGATTTGGACAAAGTCCATAAATTTATTATTTCTTCCAAATTTTACATATACATAAATTATAATCGTATCAATTTTAACAACTTTTAAATTTCTTTAAATTTTTTTCAAATAAAATATAAAATATAAATTCAATTTCATTAATAACAAAAAAAAATGATGGTATTAAAATTGTAATTTCTCGCTTTAATTTTAAAATATAATTGTATTTGAATATTTAAACTACTTATTGTTTTATAAACATTGGATAGAAAACAATATAAACAATAAATACAAAGAAATTGGTTATAAAATTTATTAAATTTACAATTAAAAAAAAACATCCGTCCTTGCAAAGCACTCATACAAAAATAGAAAAACTAGAAAGCTTATTAGTATAAAAATTAAATCTAATCAATTAATAAATTCGTATTAAAGTATATCAGTAAATCATTCCTGGATGAGCTCGTTGGAAGAAAACATTAGGATTAGCCGACAACGTGGTGTAAAGGTTTCCTGCGTCAAGTTCAGGTCCTTGAAGATACATTCCATGGGGCAGAACAAATGTTTCCACAGGTGCCTGCATATCTACAACATTAATCATCTCATTAATTCGCTCGCTATCTGAAGTTAAAATTAAAAAGCATTAAACTGCATTGTAAATTTATGTACACTTGTAATTTATATAAATAATATAATAAAATATATTTACAGGTATGTATAACGACACTAGCATAAACAATAACATAATATAATATTAATTCCTTTAAGCGAAACCACGTGAAATAGGAAAAGGAGGTCAGTTATTCATGTTAGAGAATTAACAATCTTGGCATAATTGTCGAGATTACATTTCACGGGTACACGAGCATAGTAACTAGTAAGTATAGATGTTACGGTAAAAGAAAGAAGAGTATTCATTGACGCATTGGCACACACATTCGTATATAAAACACTAGGTCATCATAGCACGAATTAATCATTTTTTATTCGCTCCGAGAGCAACAGAAAACAGAACTAACATCAGGAGTGACATTTTTTAAAACTTTATTAATAATAAATTGGATATAATTTTTTATAAAATTATAAGATGCGTCTTTTATCTAAAAAGTTAGAATTTAATAACTGATCATAAAAAATGTGAGTTTATAAATGATACTGAAGTTAGTGGACAATTTTTAGAATTTTTATTACAAATTAATTATAATTAAAAAAATACGCACTTGTAATTTTTAAAAATTTCTACTTATGCAATTTTTTTCATTGTAATTTAATTGTCATAAAAATCTGTAAAATTACTGTCTGTAAATTTCAGTATCATGTACATAAATTTAACTCAAAAGAAATAACTATTCACAATTATAATTAATATAAAAAGTAAAAAGTCTTAGAAAAATAAGACGAGCTCGAAGTTAACAGACATCTGTAAATTTTTTTTTGATTTCTATAATAATTAAATTACTTTGAAAAAATTTCAACAAAAAAATTCCAAATCTAGAAATTAAAAAAAATTGCAAGTGCAATTTTTTTTTAAAATAATTTTTCTTTTATAATTGGTCATTAAATTTTTTGATATTTTTAACAAACAAATTATGGCAAAAAAAAATGAGGAAAAAATGGACATGTAGAAATTTAAAAAAATTTTAAATGCAATTTTTTAAAAATAATTTTTTGGAACAAATTTGTATGTTAAATAAAATTAAAAAATTTTCGAGTGACTGCTAACTTTAATGTCATAATTGGTTCTTCTGTAAAAACAAAAAAAAATTGTTAAATGTCTTTGATTTCAGTATCATAAAAAATAGCAGCTCATTGTAAATAATTCAACAGAAGAAGAAAAGAAGAATAAAAATAAAAATAAGAGGACGTTATATAAAAACACTCAAGGTCGATTGTACTGAAAAAAAAACCTTCACCCACCTTCTGAGTAAACAGGACTGCTTCCGTGTCTGCACGCACTGCAGCCGGGCATTCCCGAGGATACCAATGCCACACGATCTGTGGTCAAGTGATTGTTAGTAAGTTTTTTTGTCGGTTTAGTAAATACAAAAACATAAACACAAACTCATGTAAGTACTTGGACAAAAAACAAGGTTAATTTAAAAATTAAAAATAAGAACAAAAAATAACAAACCTGCGCTCTGATAATGCATCTTCCTTTTCAGACTGGCCTCAGCAGGTTTGAAATGGAAGAAGGAGGGCGAGTATCCACTGCCGGGTAACGAACTCAATCGATCATCATCATGATCACGAATAACAACAGTTGTACCGCCAGCAACCCCGCTGGGAATCCCACCAGGTCCTTCACGGCCCAGTGCGGCTAATTGTCGTCCTTTTGGCAAGAACATGGTAAGAAAAACAATAAGTGCCGTTGAGAGTAACCCGTAAGCTAGCCAGGCCTCACGATCATTCTCAACGGCAACCGTGGAACCTATTGCACTTGTCAGCCAAATAGGAAGTGTCAGTCCTACTGCTAGCCCGATGAAAGCTGCTTCACGGTAATTATCACGTACTCCACGAGCACGTATTGCTAGACAAGTCACGGCGATAAGTAATATGCCTGGATAACTGGATAAAATTATACAATAGAAATTAATATACATTTATTCATTCATTCTGTAAGATTATGTATAATGTTTTTTTTTTTTACATTTGAGATTTATCGTTTGTTTGTTTCAAATACGGATGGATTTTTATGCAAGTTTATCACGGGAGAAGTTTTGATAACTATGAAAAAATTTTCTGTAATTGAAATGTACTTCTGAGACGCTTATTTTAGCCCTGATGAAAAAAAAATCTGATACAAAGAAAAAAGTATTGCGGCTACCCCATTTTAAAACACAGTAGGGGAGAAGGGGGTCAATTGAGCCACTCGACTTAAAAAATTGAAAAAATGCTCTATCCTCTTAGAATTAAATTCTAATGTGCCTAACTCATACATGATCAAAATTTTAAATCATTACAATCAATAAATTTTGAAAAATTGAGACTTTTGTATTTTTAGGTATGCAAAATTTTTTTTCGGCTGGTAAGAAATTATTTAATAAAATTTACACTTTTTGAGTATTATATAAAGTGTGAATTGTTCATTGAAAATTTGCAATAATAATAAGAATTAATAATTAATATATTATTTATTGAAAGTTCGATTTCATACTTAAAATATTGATGGTTCAATTGACCCCAAGACCCCCTCCTCCCCTAACTGCAAAATTTTTATGCCTGATTTTTTTTAGTATTGTTGCATTTCTTATAACTTTTAGACCTTAATTTCAAGTATTTTTTCTTTAAAATATTTATATTAAAGTATTTTCTATTCATAAATTGAATTTTTTATCAATTTGGCGCGCAAACTTTTTTTAAAATCTTAAAATCGTCAGTTACTGTGTTTTGAAATTGGACAGCTGATTGGAAAATATTGGTTTTTTAGTCAATTCAATACTTTTCAATACTTTTTTCTTTGTCTCAATATTTTTTTTTATTCAGAGAGCTTATGAAAAAAATATTTTGATAATTTATCATTTTCTTTTGGTTAGAAAGTACACGATGAAGATGAAGTTGATCAAAAAAGTCGGAAGAAATAAAACCGTACTTATTACTAGTTAACTTTCTAGGTAATCATTTACAAGTGGGGTCAATCCCATTTTGGGCCATAACTAGGTGAAAAATTAACATTTAAAAATTTTTTTGTTCTCCTTGTTTTTACGGCGCATTTATGATAAAAAATGTAGGGAAAGGAAAAATAAAGATTTCGATAGCTTTTTTGCCTTCAAAAGTTGGAAAAAACTTTGGCTCTTATGTTTTGGATAAAATTTATTTTTTATCTTTTTTTGATGTTTTTAATATTTTTTTTTTTTTAAAGTACATAAAAAAACGAAATTTGTTAAAATTATGATAATCAATTTTTTTTTAACGTTCATTTTTTCATGTATTTTAAAAAAAATATATCAATAAAAAAATAAAACGAAATTTTATTCAACAAAATGAAAATTAAAATAGTTCACCCTCATTTGTAAATATCTGCTTTAACTTTAAAAATTACAACACAATATTGGTTAATTGGTTATTCGTTAAAAACTTGAAGATATCAATCACTTTTTTGTGTTAATTTAACACAATAAATGTTAAATTTACACACAAAAGTGTTAAATATTTGACACAAAATTTTTTGACGTAATGACGTAAAATTTTTTACTGTGTAATTATTACAATTAATTAATTTATTAGAGTCGATTTATTTTTTTTAATTGAACTGAAACTGCAAGTATCAATAACTCGGCCAGTGTCAATAATTGGGTCTTTTACCTTAGTTTTTAAGTTAAAATTATGAAAAAATCAGAACACTAATTTCAGCTCATAAACTCTTTCAAAAAATTTACAAATAATACATTTACGTTAATTTTATCTTAACTGGTAAATATTTGGAACATTTAAGTTAAAATTATGAAAAAATCAGAACACTAATTTCAGCTCATTAACTCTTTCAAAAAATTTACAAATAATACATTTACGTTAATTTTATCTTAACTGGTAAATATTTGGAACATTTACCCTCATTCATTACAAATAACAAAGTTTATCTCGATGGCAAATAAACAAAAATCCGTACCTGTTATTATCTTATACCAGAATTTCTAGTTTTTAAAAGTGTGTTTGAACATAACTTAAGGTGGCATTAAAATTATAAAGATGGTTTA
Organism: Cotesia vestalis; assembly: GCA_000956155.1. NCBI lineage: Eukaryota > Metazoa > Arthropoda > Insecta > Hymenoptera > Braconidae > Cotesia > Cotesia vestalis. The sequence continues at coordinate 48,153 of JZSA01005452.1, read as the reverse complement.
ATAATAAAAACAAGTCGAGATAAAGCATCTAAATGATAATAAATCACATTTAAGACCTCACGTCTGAGGTGTGCAAATATTTTATGACAACTTTTATAGAGTTATTTAAACGCTGTAGAAAATAGTCGATGAGAAAATAATTTCAAAAAAATTTTACATTTTTTTAATTTAAAATTTCTAATCAAAATTTTTAATTCTGATTTAAAAACGAACAATTAAAAAAATTTTCAATCCAATTCAAGAGTAAGTTTTCTTCAAAAAATAATCTTTTACCGTCATTTGGTTGTTTAAATTTACTAAAAACTCGTTAATTTCTTTTCAGATTCTTTTTACAGCAAAAATAATTATTTTTTTTTCCCACCGCATAAATGAAGAAGTTAAAAAAAAACAATATGCAATATAATACTTGTATATTTACATGAGAAAAGAAGAAACTTACCCTAATGAAGCAACAGTTTGTCCAAGAGGTGTTTTGCAAAGTGTATGTTGCTGAATGAATGGAGTATTGGCTTCAATAATTCGAGGCCGAATAACAGCCGGTGTTTCTCCGTAAAACCACTGGCCCACAATTGCCACTTGAACGAGCACAGCAAATATAAGAACGAGCGCCTATGATTGATGAAGCATAATTAACATTAAACAAAGATTACACAGATAATACAGATACATGACACATTGCCCGATAGATCTGAGTAACAAAGATTAGTCTCGAGACTAATGAAAGATGAAAGATGAAAGATGTTACACCAGTTTCACTATTGATGGCATTAATCAATTTTACTCACCTGATACGGCGCTGGAAGATAGACACCGCTGTTGAGGGAAAGCAGAAAGACACACTTGACGAGAAGCGCGGCAAATACCAGAGCTGCTGGTAGCCCAACTAGTCTGAATGCCGCACACGAAAGTGGATTAGGTGCTAGTGATGCTGCCGCTGATAGTCCAGCCAGTAAAAATAGTCCTAGAAGAAGTGCTTGTCCGAGAAATAAATGTCGTCTACTAGGTGCGGCTGCTCTTGCCTAGATTTAATAATTATAATTATTTACTAATTTTTATTTTAAGTTTACTCAATGGATGATTGATAATATAATAATAATTAAAATTACAGGTACGGTTAGTTGGATTTACTTAAATGAATTAAAGCGTAAAGCATGCAAAGTAGTCGGTAGGTTTTGATTGAATTAAAAACAAGTTTCTGGAGTGGAGCTTCGATGAGAGTTTTAACGAAAACATTACGGTATAAGCTCTATTAATTTTCTCTACTCGCGCTAGTAAATAACGGTAACGTTGATACATTATATTATCATTAGATACATATATGAGTATATGAGATTGACGTTTTAATCTGTTTCAGGTACACAGAAAAAAAGGTTCACTCAAAAAGGTCAAGAAAATATTATTCTTCCAAATTATTTTCTTGAGCGAAAAAAAAATTTTTTTTCGACACAAGAAATTTCACTAATTTCAACAAAATTTAAGTTAAGAAAATCTTCCTGTTTTGAGACAATTTAGCCTCTTACTCTAAAAAATTTTGTTCTTGATGGAAGTAAATTTTCTTGCCTTGAGAAAATTTTTTTCTTGCTCTAAAAAATTTAAATATCTCGATAGAAGTAAATTTTCATTGACTAACATGTCAAATTGGAAGATCAAATAATATTGAATCATTTTTTTTTTTCATTCAATGTGTATAATTGCACGCTAAAATAATATAAAATGGGTTCAAATATTCAAGAGAAAAATTTTCTCAAGGTGAGAAAATTTTTTTCTTAGCTGAAGTAAGTGGCATTATTTCCTTAAAGGATTTAAAAATTTTGATCAAATATAAAAATTTATTGTATCAAGTATTTATGATAATTTGAATTAAGAAAAAATTACTTCCACCAAGAATAGAATTTCAAGAAAAAATTTAACTTCGGCCAACACAACTTCGGTCTTTCTTCAGGCACCCGAAAATTTTCTTAAGCCAAGAATTTTGTTCTCCAGTCAAGAAATTTTTCTTTATGTGTAGGTGTGCGTACCAACCACATTTTAAAACCAAACAAGATTAAAGAAAAATATGTAAGACCTTGAGGAGTACGAAGATCTCAAAGGCAACCATAAGCAGCATCGCAGCGGCACTTAAAGCGGCTAGTGGTAATGCCCAGGTTCGCTGACGCAGTATCGTCTGATGGGGTGTCACTACTGGATACCCTGGTATTCGTGTATCATCGATAGGAAATCGTGGTGGTGGATAGATGGATATAGTTTGATTTGGCGCCGGTACGCTTATCACACTAGCTACACTAGCTAAATTATTTTTATCCGGGTGGTGTGAATCTGGTATGAGAAAAAATTCAGTTGATAATTCTGGACCAGTTGTCGTTGTTCCTGTTGACACACCAGCAACAGCAGCGGTTATCATCATCGCTTCAAAAGAAATACTTTCTCTGGCTGCTGTTCTTGTTGTTGTTGTTGACAGCGAGGATGGTGATGATACTAATGCCGATGCGATAATATCCTCATGGGTCATACGCCCGTCTAGCCAAGCTAGTCGAGCCGCTGCTGAAAGTATTATCGGACTCACTCTCATGGTTTGTTAACTTATAATGCTTCAACCACTTAATTAAAATAAACTAATTATAATAATTAACAAAAAATATTATACAAATATCACCGACACTTTGATGATCTTCGTTTTTTAAATCGCATTTTGTATTGTTTAATTTAATTTAATTTTAGTTTTTACATTTTATTTTAATAAAAAATAAATCACTTATTTCAGATTTTATGCGGATGGATTAAAAATAAAAGGCTGAGAGTAATGACATTGACTATCAAATTCTACCTCGCGTCAAGAGTATCAAGGGAATACTGAAGAGCATGTCTCTCACTTGCTCTCGAGGAACTACGCTTGGAACGAAGCTTATCCGTTACGGCCTGGAGGAGTAAAGATTGGACGTTGGTGATGGTGAGCCCGAGAATAGGTGTACAGGAGTATGCATGAGGTAGAGGTGGAGGAAGAGATGGAGTAGGATAGATGGTGGATATTTTCTGGTGCTCGTGCTGTTGCTGCTGCTGAACGGGTGAAGTTCAAGAGGTACAGAGAATAAGAGAGAAAGGAATATCATCAACCGGGTCCTATTCGCCTGGACCAGCTAGTAATTTACATATGCATCTCCCACCTAACGTACAATAACCCCTAAAAATAAAAACAAACATTATCTTCTAAATAAATACTAACAGGTATTTATTTTTAATTTATTTAAAATAAATTTTATTTATTAAATATTAAATTAATATACTGAAAAAAAAAAAAAATTAACTTCAATCAAGAGTAAAATTCTTGAACCAAAAAAATAATTTTGAAGAAGCTCATATTGTCTTGAATCAAGACAAAAAATTCTTAAATCAAAATATACTTGAACCAAGTGAAATTTTTTAGTTTAAGAATTTTTTATCCTAAACCAAGAAGATGAAATTCTTCAAAATTATTTACTTGATTCAAGTAAATTTTTTTTTCTGTGTATACTCGCCAGATAATTTTATAATAATTTTAATCAATAGTTAAGATTGAATGAATCATTGATAAGTTATGCCATAAAAAGGATGTAGATTAGAATGCATTGTTCTGTTGTATATTATATCTATATGTATCACGTGTTCCAGGTACGCGTGGGCTGAACGCTTTCTCCTGGGACCACATCCAGGTACAATCTTATAACTCAACTCGAGTTAATGTAATGTTACTTGTAGGCTGTTGGTATTGCAAGTCCTGGTAGCACACGCGAGTTTGGCAAAGATCCTTCCTCGCTGTCTGACTCGATACCAGCTCAGAATGCCAAGTTAAATGCAATATATATATATATATATATATATATATATATATGTATATATGGATATATAAAAGTATATATGTATACATTTACAAGACATCACGGATCACGGACGAGAGAACAGCCGCGGGAAGAGGATACAAAGAATAAAATAAGTTTAAGAGAATAAAAGGATATGTATTGGTATATATCGTTGAAGACATGAGTATGAGAGGGAAAGAATGATGATAAATAACTTTGGAAAGTTCCAGGAACCCTAAAAGGCTTCGAGAACCTATAACTGGTTGGGACTAGGGTTTTTAAGTTATTTCAGATAAATTGTACAAGTTTATTAGATAAGAAGAAAGGTATTAGATAATTTGTCAAAAGTTAATTAAAAAAAAAATTTTTTAAAAAAGATTTAAATGGATATTTATATTGATAACTAAAATTACTATGGCTATTTATAGTTGTATAGAGGAATTCGTAAAGACCGTGAAGTAGTGGATGTCCGAGCAACGACTCCGGATGTAACGGTGTCCATGAGGAAGCTCCAACGCCCAGAGAATGACATCGCCGCCGCCGCCGCAGCCGCTGTCTTAGGTAGTATCAAACCGGTCCCACAGTCGGGAAAGGGAATTAAATGAGAAAATGAGTGTCATCTAGCGAAATTAATGAGGAAAATAGTAAATTGTTATTACAAAATGAAATAATTGTCATTACTTATTATGATTATTATTATTATTATTACTACGTATGTGTAAGTTATTTAATTTATTTCTCAAGTATTTTAATGACGAAAGTGTTTTCTCGTTAATCAAGAGTTCTTTGTTCTCCAGCAGGTACAGGTAGCATTTTAATTTACAGTACCGAGTAAAGATACTGGTATCGCATCGGGCCGGCTTTGATTTTTAAACAAGCCTGAAAATAATGAATCGACATATAAGTATGAGAAGAAATAAAAAAAAAACTGATGAAAAAGAATAAAGAAAGGTTTGTCGTGGTGGAAACAAAAGTTGTCGACCACAAACCACGTTTGCTGTGGTAGTGAGTATGAGTATGAAGCTGAGTATGAGGCTGGACTATTTTATTTATTTTTTCCATTCGGCATCTCTTATTTCGGAGTCGGAGTCAGAGGCCCTGTAGCCGCGAGCCGCGAGCCGCGTGCACCACGACAGGGTATCGGGGAACCAGACTAACCGGGCAATGTTCTTGACGTTTATACACACATGAGTATAGAGAACGAGAGTTTAAGTTAAGTCTCCTCTACTCCTCGGTGAGTAGCCACAACCAGCCAACGGCTTTTGCAGGCTTTTGTGCGTACATACCACGTGAAAATGCTGGTCAGGTTGGTAGATGCATTCTCTGGCTACCCACCCGCCTCCCGTTTCTCCTCATCCTCCTCCACCCTGTGATGTGGTGGTAGTAGTCTTTCTCTCCATAAACCAGGCGAGGGCCGACGGGTCTTTCCCCTCACATAATATTTATTATACGTCGCGGATGAATTATGGCCCGTTAACGTTGCTTTCGAGACTCAACAGGAGGATGAACACAACCCGAGTTTTATCCATCCAAGGGTACCCGGATTGTTCCCCAGATGTATCAGCTACGAAGCCTAGATTATCTCAGACGTTTCTCTAAATCATTTTATACGTGTATTAATATCTATTGTATCATTAAATTAATCTCACTGTATTTATTATTATTTTTTACTTGTTATACTATATACTACATGATAATAATAATTTTTATTATAATAATTGCAGGTATTTTTAAATCAATAAAACGGATAATGATAAAACAAAGTTGATGGGTTCCTCTGGGTAAATTTAAATACTGGTCAAACCACAGGCAAAGGAGATTCAGGATTATTTTTCCATGACGCAATACGCTGCTTGTTTATATGCTGAATTAATTCAAATTAAATCTTGCTTATACTTTTATTACCAGCAAGAATTACAGCTTGCTTATAGCAGATAGATATTGTTGGTAACCATTTAATTGTGAATAGAAAGTGTCATGGAGCAGTTGAGCGAACACGACAAAAGTATTTTGGACATAATCTTTGATCCGCTTCAGCTCATGTCATCCGGTCAAAATTCTGACGAACCGGAAGACGAAATAACTGGTACGTTTTCACGATTCTTTGTTGTAATTATTTGTTCATTTTTCATTTTTGTTATGGTGTCCTTAAGTGAAAATTTAATGCCCTTTTAAATTAAAGATAACATCATGTATTCATTTTCATTGATTTTAACGATAAACATATGGAGAATTTTATACTGAATGAACAATTTTTAAATCTGATCTTTTAGATTTTAAAGCTGAAATTAATTTTTATTTTAAAAAATTTGATAATTTTTTGTAAAATTTTAATTTTTTATAAAATTTTAATTTTTTATAAAATTTTTATTTTCTATAAAATTTTAATTTTTTATAAAATTTTATACCTCTTCCGAACTACCCCACTTTACTTCTACTCAGAGAAATTCTTTCTGGTGACTGTGATAAGGCTTTGGGAAAAATTACCTGCTAAAATTATTACTTCTTCTAACTTACAAGTTTTTAAAAATCAAGTGTAATTATCTATTGAATCTTAATAAATAAAAAAAATACAATTCTCAGATTTATGAATCTTAGATAGTGATTAAACTCATTGAAATGAATTGTACTATTAGCTTCAAATTAATTATTATCTGATAAATTGGTATCTTCTACTATTGTTAATTAAATGTTTATTATTTTATAAACTCACGATTGTATTTATCTACTCTTCTTAAGATTAATTACCATGTATTGAAATTGCCATTTGGCTTGAGCCTTGGCATTAATTAATAAACCAAATTCTCAGGCAAATTTTATTTTTATTTTTTATTCTACTACACAAAAAAAATGAACTTGATTAAAGAGAAAAATTATTGAACCGAATAAAATTTACTTAATTTTTCCATTTTGATTCAAAACAATAAAATTCTTAAAAATGATTTTTATAATTTAATAATTTTTTTTTTTCAATCAAGTGAATTTTTTTTTTTTAAATAAATGTCTTGTTAGTACTCATTCTAAAAGGAATTTAGTTTTCGATACGTTTACATAAAATTATTTGGTATCACTATAAGTTATCATTAATCATGTTAAACATTTAAATCAGATAAAATACAAGATCCCGAGATAGTGAACTTGGTAAAACGAGCAATCGAGACAGCAGAATCAGGAGAACTAGATAAAGCTCTTTTACTTTTCGATGAAGCGATTACAAAAGCTCCCGATCGCCCGTCGATTTTAAACGATCGAGCTCAAGCGCTCCGTCTTGCTGGACGAGTTGGCGGTATTTATTAAAAAAAAAAAAAAAAATAATGTTCGAATGAATAATATTCAATTAAAAGCTACATGAGTGTATTAAATGTTTCAGAGGCTTTGAAAGACTTGGATCAAGCTGTGACAATGAGCTCTGGCAGAGGGAAAGCCGGCACGAAGGCGCTGTGTCAGCGTGGGTTACTTCATCGTCTCGAAGGTCGTAAAGATGAAGCTAAAAGAGACTTCGAAATCGCGGCCAAGAATGGCTCGGCGTTTGCTCGTAATCAGTTAGTTGATTTGAATCCTTACGCTGCTATGTGCAACGCAATGCTCAAAGAAATATCTTCAAAGTCTGTGCAGTTGTAAATAAATAAAATGAAAATTTTCATTTTAAATCTATGCAAAGAATGAAAATTAATTCTATTGTAAGCTGCCCCCTCGAAGGTACATATGTTTTTGACAGCTGCTACTCCCTGCAATTTAGAAATTATTCTGACGAGAAAACAGTCAAAAACAGCTGTTCGATCCTTTTTAAACATGGTTTTTAAATAGCCCGATTATAAAAGGCCTGTCCTAGAAAAATCACAAATCTTTAAATAAAAATCTTCTTACGGAAAATTATGTAACGTCAAAAAGTTTTCATTTAGCACAAAGAGCGGATATTTAAAGGTCACTCCAAAAAACCATCAGCCTTACGAATTACTTAAAATTTTATTATAATTATTATTACATGATTCCATGTATTATATATTTATATATATATAATAAATATATATATTAAATTAATACAGTTAATAATTATCATTGGACTTGTCACATAAAAATATAAATAATAAATCTATTGTTTATTAACGATTCTAATGCACCTACCCAAAATTCAAAAATTTAATGGAATCTCTTTATTTACTCTTCCTGAGGCGTAAATAAGGGAATTTATAGCATCATTAATCAGCGTCAACAATTATTTGCGATTTGTACAAGATTCTCTTATAAATTATTTCATTTCATTAATAATCTGTCATATATATATATAAATATTTTTTAAATATATATAGAATTATAGCAAAAATTGACAATTTGTGTGTACGTTAATTTTAATAAATTTATCATTTTCATTAGTAAAAAATCAAGTTATTACTTTAAATGCATTAATAAAAGACACCAGAAAAAGTTGAATTAGCAAATTACCCGTCGTTCATACACTCATAACACATCTATTTTCCTTATCGCATTATTTTTTTGCTTACCATTGATACCAAAAAACTCAGCTACTATTATGCGCAGTCGTATTAATTAAACTATTGTGTATTTATATCGTCTATTTATCTTCTAATTCTGGATGTTGAATCATCTCAAAATCTTTACCTATATTCGATTTTTCACTCTCGGAGCCCTCTTCACCGCTAATTTCTCCGTCGTTTGTAGCCTCGACTTGTTTATTATCTTCCTCTGGTTCTTTTTTATCTTCCTCGGGAAGTTGAGATTTATCTTCATCGCTAAAATAAACAGTAAATATTTTTAATCATTAGATAAATATTAATTACAAGAGTAATAAAGTTAAACAATTGTTTATATGTATATTTACCCTTGAATTAAACAAGTATCTTCACAATCTGAGTCTTTGTCTTTCCTGCGTTTCTTTTTTTTATTTTTCTTCTCATTTTCACATCCTGGTCCATAATAATCATACTGAAAATATAATATAAATTTTATTTTATATTTAGTTTAAAAGTTTTGTTTAATTATAAAATTAATTAAAGTGACAATAAATTAAAAATAAAAATAAGTAAAGTTATTTTCAGTTTTAATGAACAATTAATTATTTAATTACCTGATACAATGGCCAGAAGGAAGCAAAGAAACCAACGTCTTCAGCAAGATTAGGAAACAACCAAAAGTGATGTCTTCCAATAGTAATAACCCAAATAAGACAAAAGACAACGACTCTAATAAGAGCTAAAGCTAAAATAAATACAAAAAATCCGGCAGCAGCCACACTAAGATAATAAACACCATGACGAATAGTCAGGGGCCATAATGGAAACAAGCAAACACCAATAGCTCCGAGTACTACGAGAGCACCGAAGAACCAGTAATAAACGGGAATAGGTTCATAAATCCATACATATGCATCATTGCAATCCGAAAAATACTGCTCCATATGCATTTCTAAACGGACTTTAGGTTTTTTTTTCGGCTCTTTATCTTTATTATCATCTTCTTTTTCTTTAGCCTCATTTTCAGTGCTCTCTTTATCTTTTTCGCGCTCCTTTTCTTTTTCTTTGTCTTTTTTCTCCTCTATAATTTTTTTATCTTCTTTATGACAGCAGTCTTTACCTTTTTTCTTCATTCCGCGCAACTTTATCAGTTCTTCTTCAGTAACGACTATTTTTTTGGCTCGATGGAAAAATTTGTGTCTTAACATATTGTCCAAAAATTCAACTACTTGCTCTCTAGTCTCAAATAACGTTTCTTTCCACGGCGAATTCTCCAACAGAGCACCCACAGCCCGCGATCCTGTAAAATATTCAACATTGTGGCTCATGAATTTAGTCTTCTTTGATGGTACATTTTCCCGGATCCATTTAGCGACAGTATACTCTTCTTTTGTTGGTTTATCTATCTCTGGTTTTCCCAGTCGGTTCTGTAAATATCACATATATAAATAAATGGTTATATAAATAATTAACACCAAACATCCTTTAAATATAAAAACACACTAATATTTAAATAACTATGTACACAGATTAAAAAAAAAATCAATAGTTGTACGGAAAATATTAAAGGTCCTAAATAAGACTACGTCATTTATTGAATTTTTGTAACGCACTCCATAAAATTCACCGTTAGAATTCACATAGCCTAAATAATATATTGATTGATTATTTCACTCATTTTAATAGGATAAAAATAATATTAATTAATGACATATTGATTGCAATAATCATTCAATAATTGATTTAATTAATTAAAAATAAACAATATGCTTACTTCTTTGCGCTTTTTATTTTTTCTCCGTTCAGCCATGTTGTGTGATGTCGTATTATTGTCGTATACTAAAATGATTTGGCGTTTCAGGATCGAATACTCTCATGCGTTAAATATATATACAGGTTTTTTTACTCTGACAGACACCGCATTTATTTAAAGAAGGCAACGAGATATGCATGCACTTATGTCTGTCGGTTGTGTGGGGAAAACTGGAAAAATTTATATTGGGTTTATTACGGGACAATAATATTCTACTCATTTACAGAGCACAAAAATTCATTTTTATTTGATGGCAAAATAGCTAACGGTATTTCCATCTGATTTCAGAAACATACACTAGCGCTCTTCTGTATATTTTGTTCCATGTCATTCAAAAATTCAAAACTTATAATAATTAAATAAGTACAATATTAATGAAATTAAATTTAGCTGTCACTTCACAATTGTTTTAATTTTTTTTAACAAATAAATTATAGCAAAAAAAAAATTATTAAAAAAAATGGACTTGTAGAAATTTTAATAAATTAAAAATACAATTTTTTAAATCAAATTTTTTTGTTACAGAAAATTAATAAATTGTCAAGTGACAGCTAACTTTAATTTCATACAGTATTATTAATTAATGACATTAAAGTTAGCTGTCACTTGACAATTTAAAAAATTATTTTTAAAAAATTGCATTTGTAGTTTTTTTTTTAATTTCTAAATGTCAATTTTTTTTATTAATTATAAAAATTATAAATTTTTTTTTTGCCATAATTTAATTGTTACAAAAATTTTTTAAATTATCAACTATCTGGTAAGTTAATTTTCATTATTAATTAAAATTAAGTTTTTAATTACTAGTTAATCGATATCTCGGTGAAGAAATCAAATTTATAAAAAATAAAAAAATTGCATTTATTCAAAATTTGGATATTTACAACTGCATTTATATGTATTTAAAAAAAAATTTTTTTTTAATGAAAATTAAAAATATAAAATTTTGACGAATGCTCCAATCAACATTTTTTGGCAAAAAAATTCAAAATGAGGTACTTGAATCTCTTTTACTCCAATTTAGACCTGCATTTATTTTTTATTTTTAAATTATTATAATTTTTTTTTTTTTTAATGAAATTAATAAAATAAAAATAAGATCATTATTTGAATAATTCCAATGCCTAAAAGTCTTTTTTTTATGTTAGTTAAATACACAATTTTACTATCCAAATTAGTTTTATCATTATATTCATCTCTTTGTAGTGCTTATCCGCTTTGAGCTAAGGGGTAAGACAAAGCGAGTTTTTAAACAGTTTTTATTTTTTATTAATAAAAAATTGTTAGGCCTAAACTAAGACAATATTCCTATCTAATATTAAAGTTAGATTACTAAAATGATATTCGTTATTAAGTTGAAGAAAAACTAAAACTTCTAGGCCTTTTTCGTTAGCTTACCCGCTTTAGGCCACCCTCCCCTCTAATAACTTTGAATTTACATTTAAATAACATTATGTATGATTAACTTATAATTAACCAATTAACTCCTTAATAAATTAATATTTTTAATTTATATGATAGGAAGTTACATAGTAGTTTTATATTAATATATCAAATTTTCATCAGTAAACATTAGAAATAAAGAACAATGAATTATCTTGATTACTACAGAAGATATGATGGAAAATAGAAAATTGAATATACAAATAAGTAATGAAGAATACTAATCTTATGAATGTGTACTCATACTTCCGTAAATAAGGTTAATTATTTAAAATATAGAATATCTTAATAAATTAACATAGAAAATTAATTCATCGAATCGCGAAGTTTTTCATAAATTTACCACGGTAGCTTCAATATAAGTTTATTAAATCAAATTTAATCTTGATATGTTTTTGTAAACTTTTGATGTTTGCTATTAATATTATATTTTAATTTCGCTGCTGTCATCCATTCACAAAATTCTTCCCAATGGTTGATACTGAAATAAAAAAATATCTGAAAATTTTTTTAATTTTTATAACAATTAAATTATGATGAAAAAATTTAGTAAAAAACATTCAATATTTTAAAGTTAACTGACATTAGAAATTTTCTTAGAATTTTATAGCAATGAAATTGTTATGAAAAAAAATTTAATAAAAAAATTACATATATCAAAATTTAAAAAATTCATTAATGGAAATTTTTTAAAGCATTTTTTTTTGTAATGATTTTTTATAAAAATAAAAAAAATCGACAGTTGTTAGCTAACTTTAGAATCATAAAATTTCCACGTAGAAATTAAAAAAAATACAACACTGAAGTTAGCCGTCAGCTGTTGATTTAAAAAATTTTTTTAACAAATCAATTACAATAAAAAAATTAATTAAAAAATTTTCACTTGAAATTTTTATTAATTTTCACATGTAAAATTTTTTAATAATATTTTTTTTTATAATAATTATATCACTATAAGATTCTAAAAAAAATTTTAATATCCCTGATTAAGAAATCTAATTTGAAATGATTTAAAATGATTTGAAATCATTTAAAAGCATCGGATTTTAACACTATATAGATATTCAATTAACATGGAGGTAATCATTTCAAATCATTTTTCTGAATCAGGGATCTGTCAACTTCAGTGTCATAAAAAAATTATTAATGCGAATTTATGACATTAAAGTTAGCTGTTATTTGACAATTTTTTAATTTTTTTTTTAAAGTAAATTTGCTCCAAAAAATTATTTTTAAAAAATTGCATTTGTAGTTTTTAAAAATTTTTGAATGTCAATTTTTTTTATACATTTTGTTTTTGCCATAATTTATTTGTTACAAAAATTCTCAAAGTTATCAACTATCAGCTAATTTAATTTTCATTGCGAATTTTCAAAAATATATTTTTTATCATAATTGATTTGTTATATAAATTTCAAAATATAAAAAACTGTCAGATATTTGCTGATTTCAGTATCATCATAGACCTGTAAAAATATTAAAATAAATATTATATATAAACACACAAATTTATAACAATAATATAAATATATTAAACACTTAATTGTTAAATTACAATAACAATCTTCAAATGTTATACGTTGCAATAATTAAAAAAACTTATTTTTATATACAGTAGAGTCTTGTTATGAGTCCTATTAGTGTCTCTCTTGTATTAACGCGAGTCTGATAATAAAAAAAGAAAGCAAATATTACTTAAAACAAGACTCGACCGTCTTTATTAATAAATTCTATTACCCAAGTTAGATTTTGCTCTGAAACAAAAAAAGATATTAAAAATTAAAATTAAAATTGAGAAGCGATAAAATATTTAATCGACGCAATTAAATGTAATTATAAACAATAATAAAGCAAAGATATTATCAGTCAACTGCTGATGATAGATACACTGTCAAGTATTTCTGTAAACAATTTCGATAGATAATTCGCTTCTTTAAAAAGTAAAACATTGACTAATATAAATATCAAAAAATCTATTCTTCATCTAAATATTTAAAGATTTTATTATAATTATAATTACAATAATTACTTACAATTTTTCCTTTATCTAAAATTCTTTTTGTTGAATTTGTTAAGCAAGAATGTTAGTTTAAAAAACCACCAGAGGTCAGGAAGATCGAGTTTAGTGATAAATACTGAGTGGTATTTGATCCGGGCAAAATACGTTCAAGACGAAACTAAAATCTTAACCCTTGTGCTTGGCAAAAAAAAAAAAAAAACACATAGTGTGTATATCAGTTGAATAATATAGCGAGTACACTATTGCTGGTTGTGTTAATTAATCGTAAGATTAATTGAGCAGAATTATTATTTTAGTGTTGAGGCGTATCCAAACGACCTTGATAACCACGCGATATAAAAAAAATAATTTAGTTTAGTTTGTTAGAACGCAGCGAATCAGCAACAGTCGATGTAATCAGATATAATTTGTTATTAAAAAAAATACTCGTTAATCACCAATAATATGGCCGGAATATTCGACATAGAGCTGCACGACGGCGATAATGTCGATCAAGATGAGTCTGATGACGATGATATTCTCGAAGTTGCGGAGGTAATTATTTATATAATATTTTTATTATTTTTCGATTATTTTCCGAGCGAGCTAACATATTTATTATTTTTTTATTATTTACAGAGCGAGTACAACACGCATCCTGATGTGAATGAAATTTTAGAGTAAGTTTATAGCTGTATTTTAAGTTTATTTGTCTCAGACAAAATATTTATGCTTTTATTTAAACTTTAGATCCGAGGATGTAGAGAGAGTCCAACTCTCAGAGCAGACTGTTAATCCTAGCGATGAAAAAGTCGGCCCTAAAGATTTCGAACTGTGCAAAATTTTAGGCGAAGGTGGCTACGGAAAAGTATTTCAAGTAAGAAAAGTAAGTGGCAAAGACAAAGGAAGTATTTTTGCAATGAAAGTCTTGTGCAAGGCCTCGATTATTCGGAACCAGAAGGATACAGCTCATACCAAAGCAGAGAGAAATATTCTCGAAGCGGTAAAACATCCATTTATTGTTAATTTAATTTATGCGTTTCAAACAGGAGGAAAACTTTATTTGATTCTTGAGTATCTTTGTGGCGGTGAACTATTTACTTATTTAGATCGTGAAGGAATATTTCTCGAAGATACGGCCTGTTTCTATTTATCTGAGATAATACTCGCGCTCCAGCACCTCCATAAGCTGGGGATAATTTATCGCGACTTAAAGCCTGAGAATATTCTGTTGGATCGCGAAGGCCACGTTAAATTAACAGACTTTGGGCTGTGCAAAGAGCACATTCAAGAAGGAACGGTGACTCATACGTTTTGCGGAACGATTGAGTACATGGCACCGGAAATATTAACAAGAAGTGGCCATGGAAAAGCAGTAGACTGGTGGAGCCTTGGTGCTTTAATGTACGACATGTTGACTGGCATGCCACCATTTACTGCCGATGATCGTAAAAAAACTATTGAGAAGATATTAAAAGGTAAGTTGGCTTTGCCGCAATATCTAACGCCAGATGCCAGGGATTTGATAAGGAAACTCCTGAAGAGACAAGTACCCCAGAGATTAGGGTCAGGTCCTGAAGATGCCGAACAGATTATGAATCACAACTTTTTCAAGCATATCAGTTGGCAAGATGTTATCTCTCGTAAATTGGAGCCGCCTTTTAAACCATCTTTGAAGAGCGCTGATGATACGTCTCAGTTTGACGAACAGTTTACGGCAACTGTCCCCGTTGATTCACCTGTCGAAAGCACTCTAAGTGAGTCTGCGAATTTAATATTTGAGGTAAAGTATTTTTATTTTACTTTAATGAGTCATTTTTTAAATACATTTATAATTTTCTGGCTGAAATTTAAGGGTATAATTTATCGGCTAAAAAATAGGCTATTTTTTGAGAATTTCTCATGAACTTACTATGAAAGATATGTTAGTAAAAGTTTTTAGGGATAATAAATGAAGGGTAATTATTTACGAGTGGGGTCAACCCCATTTTGGGCCATAACTAGGTAAAAAATTAACATTTTCAAATTTTTTTTTATTCTGCTTGTACTTACGACGCATTTATAATAAAAAATGTCGTGGAAGAAAAAAATAAAGATTTCGTTAGCTTCTTTGCCTTTAAAAGTTGGAAAAAATTTTGGCTCTTATGTTTTAGATAAAATTTCTATTTTATCTTTTTTTGATATATATTTTTTTAAAAGTACATAAAAAAACAAACAATTAAAAAAAAAAAAAAAGTGAATATCACAATTTTCTAAAAAATTTATAAAATTTTTTTGAAAATTTGTTAAAATTGTGGTAATCAACTTTTTTAACTTCCCGCTAAAAAAATTAAAAATTTTCAAAAATCGGGAAGTTTTCGGTTTTACCCCGTTTTTCGAAAATCGAGTTTTCATCAGATCTCGACGTTTTGAGGTCCTAGGAAGCTTCCCTGAATATTTTCGCGATGATGTCCGTATGTGTGTGTGTGTGTGTATGTGACCCTCTTATACTTTTAAACGGCTTGACCGATTCTATCGCGGCTGGCGCCATTCGAAAGGGCTTGACCAAACTTAGATTTTGAATACAGTTTAAATCGATTCGGATCTGTAGATTTTGAGAAATCTCAAAAAAACTACAACAAAAATTTTTTTCAAATGTGGTTTTTTTGGAATAACTTTTAAACGGCTCTACCAATCAATTCCAAAAACTAATCAGTTCTTAACATCAAAAAACCGCGTCGATCGTTTCCAGCCCGATCAAAATCGATTGATTCGTTCGTGAGTTATCGTTGTCGAAAGAAACCCAAAAAAGTGTTTTTTCGGAATCACTTCGAAATTTTTAGTTCGATTAATTTGAGCTTAAAAATTCTTCACGAGAATCTTCAAAAGTTATTCTTGAGCTTAGAGATCTCAAAGTGGCTCGAAAATTATATTCTTGAGCTCAAAATCGTCGAAGAGCTCAAAAACGTAAGAAGTGAAATTTTGAAAGTCTGCGAGTCTTCACTTAAAATATTTAACACATCCCCGGGAATTATTAGATACATATCTATTCAAAAAATGTAAAAAAAAAAATAAATCGAATTTTCAAAAGTGACCAACTTAACTACACCCTTAAATTTATATTATAAGTGTAAATAGATTATTGTTAAAATTTATTTCAGGGATTTACTTATGTTGCTCCAAGTGTTCTGGAAGGCTTGTACAGCCAGTCGAAAAATTCTCGTAGTCCACGACATCAGTTTTTGAGCTCGAGTCACAGAAGAAGTTATTCTCCGGCAGCTAACAACCGACTAAGTTATCAATTACAATCCAGGTAATATTTGATCGATAAAAAAGTAAAATCAAAATAATTAATTCGTTTTATTTTTCAGATTCACGCGTGGGCGCAATAGTTTAGAAGATTCAGAGATGATGGATGTAGCACAGCTTTCGGAGCATTTATAGTTAGCTCGAGAAAGTACTAGCATAGATGCGTCTGAATAAAACGCCCAAATTATACACATATATATTTTTTTGTTCTTTTAGCTGAGTCAACGAATGCTCGAGAAAAAAAAAATATTATCAAAATCTCGAGCGTATTCACTGCCGCGCGATTGCTTGTCGGTTGTTTAGCATCTGATATTTTCAGTTATTCGTAATATTTAAGGATTTAAAGCATAAAATGTTATGATTTCTTTTTTATAGTTTTCTTTAGTTGAGAATTTACAACGAGAAATATTTTTCACTGAGGATTAAAATATAAACTTTTGACTTCTGACTTTAATCCAAAGGTTTTTGTTGTAGAGATAATATTAAATATGTCTGTAATTATTTTTAATTTCAAGTTTGTAAAATAGTTTAGCGGTAAGAGACGGTCAAATTGTTAAAAAAATTATTTTTAAAGTTAAAAGCTTTTATTTTATTCCTCGCAGTTGATCAGTCAATGTCAATCGATTATTTTTATTTAAAATAAATAAAAATATCGATGTCAATATTTCTGCCGTCTACACAAGATATAACTGTTTAAGTTTGTTTTGTTTGTCATGTACATAAAAACTACGAAACAAATAGGAGAATTGATTGTACAATTAGTACGAATTTGCGGAATCATTGTTGCTATTTTTTTTTTTATAAATCAATAAAATTTATTTCATGTTTCACTTGTCTAGTGCTCGACAGGAATAATTATTATATAAAAAAAAAAAAAAAACATAAATATTAAACGTAATTCATTTAATTATTACATGACCAATAATGTTTGTCGATTGTAGAGTCTTATTATTATTAATAATATTATTATTGTACATGTAAATACATTTGCTCATTTATGAAATATAATAAAAAAATTAATTAAAAACAGCATTGTTGACTTCGATGTAACATTGTTAATTAGGTTCAATAAATCCTTCATATAATTATCAAATATAAATACCAATTTAAACAAACAATATTATTTAAAAGGTAAACATGTTAGTATTAATATAAAACAATCAATACAAGTAACTGAATTAAGAATTCCTCATTCGTTTATCACGTCGATATCTTCGTTCGTCTGATTCTTCAGACTTTCGTTTACGATCATGTCGATTACGATCACGATTATAATCAGTCTTATCTTTAAAACTTTCTTTATCATAATAATGCCCATGATCTCTACGATCAGGTCGACGATCAAATCTTTCGTCCCTTCTTCTAACTTCTTCCTGCCGCCTATCCTTGAACTTTTCTCTGTCTTTCTCTCTCGATCTCTCTTTTTCCTTTACAATCCTATCTTCATCAGAGGAACTCGAACTCGAGTCGTGTGTCTTTTTAGATTTCTTTTTTTTCCGTCGTTTCTTCTCATCTTCGGAGCTCGAGCTCTCAGATTCACTATCACTACTTTCGCTGCTGCTACTACTGCTAGATACACTTTCACGTTTCTTTGATTTTTTCTTTTTTTCTTTCTTGCTCTTACGTTTCTTTTCTTTTTTGGCTTTCTTCTTCTCCATCTTTTCTAATTTCTTTATCAATCGTTTCTTTTCTTTCTTAGATAAAGAGTTGAAAAATGCTTCTTCAGACATTTCATCTTCATCCGCTGATAACAATTGATCTTCATGCTGAGGTATTCGCAGATGTTGCTGAGCTGTTATTGCTGACCTTTCATTAAATTAAAATCAATATTTGATATGAAAATTAAATTGAAAAATTTTTTATGACTTTAAGAAATTTTGTAGCAAATGAATTGTGGTAAAAAAAATGAGGGAAAAAAATAGTATGTAGAAATTTTGAAAAATAAAAAATGCAATTTTTTAAAAATAATTTTGGTTCACTGCGTTTTGGGCCCAAGACAATTTATGCCTTCCCTTTTATCATGGATTTTTTGTGTTGGTTCGAAAATAGACCAACACATAAGTTTGTTATCGTAATGTTGTGTCCATTAAAATTTTCACCGAGGATTTTTTTTCCGGGTCTATCTGTTCTGAATTTTAGGTAGATTTCATAAAATCTATCGATTACATTGGCCCTTGCGTCAAAATTCACATAGAATTTCGTTACTATAAAATTTATATTCGGTCGAGTAGGGCTTAAAAATGACATTGGTTTGAAAGTTTATATATGGGACATTCCATGCCAAATCGACCACTTTTTACTCCGACCCTTTTCGATTTTTCTGAAATTTTGGTATCTTTCTCTACTCTATTGAAAACAATTTTCAGAATTTCAAAAAATTTTTTTACTCAACCAAAAAAAAGTTACGAGTTATTTAAAAAAAAAGCAAGTGTAATTTTTAAAATTTTCTACATTTGAAATTTTTTCTTCTATTTTTATTAAAATAATTTTTATGAAAATGAAGTTAGCCGAAATTTCAAAATTTATAGAAATTTTTTTATTTAATTTCACTTAAATAATTAAAAAAAAAAAAATTCATATGTAAAAAACTTGAAAACTATTAATGCAATTTTTTAGAAATATCTTTTAAGTTATAATTTAATTAATAAAATAAAATCAAAATTTTTTAGACGTCTGCTAACTTCAGTGTAATTATTTTTCAATAAAAAAAAATTCTAAAAATTTTTAAATGTCGGCTAACTTAATTTTCAATAATAGTGAAGTTAGCCGACATTTTTAATATTTTGTTTTTTTTTTTTTAAATTAAATTAGAACAAAAAAATATTTAAAAAAAATTGCAAGTGTAATTTTTAAAATTTTCTACATTTGAAATTTTTTCTTTTATTTTTATTAAAATAATTTTTATGAAAATGAAGTTAGCCGAAATTTCAAAATTTATAGAAATTTTTTTATTTAATTTCACTTAAATAAAAAAAAAAAAAAATTCATATGTAAAAAACTTGAAAACTATTAGTGCAATTTTTCAGAAATAACTTTTTAGTTATAATTTAATTAATAAAAAAAAATCAAAAATTTTTAGACGTCTGCTAACTTCAGTGTCATTATTTTTATCAACTTACTAAAAATATGTAAAAACTTCAAATCATTTTGAATACTTACTGTTTTAAAGCTATTCCATCTTCTCTCATTTGTTGAATCAGCGTTAAAGCATCAGGAGTTTCTTGTTTTTCTTGTTTTTCTTGATTAGCCAGAACAACACTCATTGCCTGACTATACATCGGGCATTCTTTGTCTATTTAAAAAAAAAAACAAAAATTATAAATAAGTTAAGCTTAAATTAATAAATTCATATAAATTAATTTCATTATAATTACCAGTATTAATATGTCCCCATTTGTGACACTTGATGCATCGAACATTCCGAACTTGGATACCAAAAGGTTGATCCCTAATTTCGCTGTCTCCCTTACAATAACTTTCTCTAGGTGCATTATATTTTCTCTGCCATTCAAATTTATACTCTGGTTCGTTGTCTTCTTTTTCTCGTTCTTTTTTAGCACCCGGAGGAGGCTCGTACATAAAGTTTACGCTTAATTTATCCTTGCTTTCTTTACTCAGCAGAGCTCTAAAAATTTTAATAAATTAAATGGCTGGATAATTGAATGTGTTCAAACGTTGAAGAACGTAAACATAACCTAGTACTCACTTGTTATTGTGAAGATCCTGCTCTTTTTCATATTGAACTCGTAATTCTTCTTGTTTCTTTTTATAAGCATCGGCTTGCTGTTCTGCCATCCATACCTATTACAATAAACCACAAACATTAAAAAATATTTCATTACAAAATGTCTGATTTTTAAATAACAGAACGCAAAAAATATAATTAATGACAACAAAGTTACGTACTCTTTTTAAATTGTCACGTGAAGCTGGATGAAAAAACTTTTTACACATGTAATTATTGAACCCTTTTCCCATTTTTACAAATATTTAATTAACAACAATAGTAAAAAAAAAAAACTTTTTTTTTTTTCGTCACTGACACTTTGTGAAAAATTCGGCCATTGAATAAAATTATCTTGCATTTCATTTCGGGAAAAGAACTCACTCATTTCCGGTCTGATCAAATTTAAAAAAAATTTAACTTTAAAAAAAAAACTGTTTTTTTTGCATTTTTAAAAAAATAAATTTCTTCGAATACTTTTTTTTTATTTTATGTTATTAATTTTTTTCTTTTTTATAATAAAATGAGAGTTCTTTTTTACATTTTTTAGAAAAAATAATTTATTGACTTGACTTGAAAAAAATAAAAAAACATTGTTAAAAGTAGCGCCCTCTTTTCAGTTTCATATTTAAGCGGGAAATTCTTAAACGTACTACAATAAATATGACACTGAACTTAGCCGTCAGCTGTCAACTAAAAAAATTTTTTTAACAAATCAATTACAATAAAAAAAATGCTTTTAAAAATTTTCACTTATAATTTTCATTAAGTTTCACACATAGAACTTTTTAATTAAATTTTTTTTTATAAATTTTAATTGTAAATTTTTTTTATAATAATTTAATTGCCATAGAATTCTAAAAAAACTTTTAATGTCTGTCAACTTCAGTGTCATCAATAAATACGTAAAGTTTAGTTGAATTATGGAACATTAGGTGAAATTATTGTTCATAATTATATTTGATTCTTAATTTTTTTTTCACTGACAACTTTCTTAAATATTATTAAAAATTATGAGTTATATAATAATTGAAAAATTAAAAGGTATATAAATTTATGTTAAATTATTAAAGATCAAAATTAAAATTTAATATCTAATAATCACGTTTTAAACAATAACGAGATTGTTAAATAATAGTAAAAACAATTGAAGTCAAGTCAACAATTACTGAAGAATTTTTGCAGTTCCTAAAATATATCATTATAATTTTAAATAATTGTAAACAAACTTTTTAAACTTAAAACTACTTCAATTAATTTTTTTTTTCAATTCAGAAAGAATAATAAATATTACATCTTAAAAAACATCAATAAATTTTGATGACACTGAAGTTAGCAGGCGTCTAAAAATTTTTGATTATTTTTATTAATTAAATTACAACTAAAAATATTTTTGTAAAAAATTGCACTTATAGTTTTTCAAGTTTTTTACATATGACATTTTTTTTAATTGTTTAATTGAAATCTTTTCAATAAAAAATTTTGAAATGTCAGCTAACTTGATTTTCATTAAATTTTGAAGTATTAAGAGAATAAAATAATATATGACATTAAAGTTAGCTGTCACTTGATAATTTTTTAATTTTCTTTAACAAAAAAATTTGTTCTAAAAAATTATTTTAAAAAAATTGCATTTTTAATTTGTTAAAATTTCTACAAGTTCATTTTTTTAATAATTTTTTTTTTTACTATAATTTATTTCTTAAAAAAAAATTAAAACAATTCTGAAGTGAGAGCTAAATTTACTGTCATAAATAATATTTACAATAATCAAATTACTAATGTAATCTTAAAGAAATTTTGACAACTCATCTTGGTGAATAAATTTTGTTATAATAAAAATATAATAAAAAAAAATTTTCAGTTGTAAAAAACTTGATAAATAATGCTTGAGATTTTGTAAAAATATTTTTTAGTTCTAATTTAATAATTAAAAGAAAATCAAAAATAATATTAAAGTTAGCTGTCACTTGACAATTTTTTAATTTTCTTTGACAAAAAAATTTGTTCTAAAAAATTATTTTAAAAAAATTGCATTTCTAATTTTTTAAAATTTCTACAAGTCCATTTTTTTAATAATTTTTTTTTTTGCTATAATTTATTAACTTAAAGAAAATTTTAAAAATTATGAAGTGACAGCTAACTTTAATGTCATAAATCAAAAAGTTAAAAACGGCAAACTTTAGTATTATATATATTTTTTATATTTTATTTAAATATATACCAACAACTGATATCTTCTGAAGGTCGTAAACAATTTCTTCCATACCTGAAACCTTAACAATAATAACAATAATAATAATTTTTCTTATAAATATAATTTAAAAATAATGTGAAAGTACCTTAAAATATCCCCTCCTTAAATAAAAAATAAAGAAAAAAAAATAAGACATAGCTTAGAATACCCCGGTACAGAGGTCACTAGCCCCGAGAGTGCAACGGAGTTTTGCCGACGAAAATTACAGCGGTGTCGTCGCGAACGCGAATCTCGCGACTCGCGGTTTACAATCGCGTATCTAATGAAAAATTTTTAAGTGCTCGTGTTTTAACTAAAAATTGTAATTACACTGACTGAAATGAATAACAATTTAAGTAAACAAACACCTAAAAATATGTTAATTAAAAAATTAAAGTAACAAAGTGCTGTGAATTAATAAAAAATAATCAAGAGTCACACCTCGCCGATGATACGAATATATCTATTCTCCGGCTTGTATGGATTGTCTCACTCATTCTCATTATACTTAGTTCATACACTTGTCTTCTTTTATAACTAATGTAATGCGCCATTCACATTTCAGCATGACAATAATATATTTTATCAATACAAGATATACACAGCATATAAAACCCAGGATGGTGCTTAATAATCAACTGATGAGCGAGAGCTTGATAAGATGAGAAGGTTATGTTGACGTCAATCAATTCAACGATTTGAAGAAAATAAATATATTAAATGTCATTGGCAGCTCAATAAACTGTCAATTTAATGGTATTTAATTCCTTGACTATTTTCTGCTACTTACCTAGACAATATTTACCATATTGACACATAAATTTACTGTCAGTGATTACTTATCGGTGAACTATCGATATTGATTTTTTGTTGATAATTATTTTTAAAAACATAAACATATATATATCATTTGATTTGATATGTGGTGGAATATAAAAAGGTATAAGAAACAATTATATTTCGCAATATTGTGAGTGATTTGCAAAACAACTAGTGAAAGTACTTATGAGTTTAAGAACAATTTAATAAATGTGAAAGTTTAATAATTTTTTTAAAAATTTATTGCAGGTAAAAAAAAAAATAAATTAAAAGTTATAATTATCAAACTTTAAGTAAAACGCTACGATAGTTGTCAAGAAATAAATTAGTGAGTTTAATTTTATTCTCATTAAATTACGGAGTAGATAAAGTACTTGTCAGTTAAAGTATTGAATGTAAAAGTTTTCCAGAATAAAAAAGAAAAAAAAATAGGTACACAATATACCTAACCTGCAGGATTTTAGGAAGAGAAAGAGGTGAAAGATGCTGAAGAAGAAATTTATTTATCGGCAGAGTAAAATAAACAGCCGATAAAAATAAAAATACGCCGGTTGGAGTTATCAAGGATAAATAAAATACAAGAGTGTAAGCTCCGAGTTACCCAAGTCGGATCGAGAAGAGTGAGATGTGAAGTAAACAAGAAAACGAGGGATGTCAGAGAACCCGGTGATCAGTAATCCCGAAGAGGGAGATAATACTCTCTACTCTGGGGTGGCTGGTAATAAAAGTCCAAGCAATGGAACCAAGGAACGGCGTATAAGCGTAGAAAAAAAAATCGAGGTAAAAAATTCATCACCAGAGTCGAAAAATTCAAAAGAAAAGGAAAAAGACAATGATTATTCTGCGACACAGTTACGAAGGCCATCTAAAGAATGC
This sequence comes from Cotesia vestalis, assembly GCA_000956155.1. NCBI lineage: Eukaryota > Metazoa > Arthropoda > Insecta > Hymenoptera > Braconidae > Cotesia > Cotesia vestalis. Next base: position 23,650 of record JZSA01005452.1, on the reverse strand, counting down.
GGACAGGTTGAAGGTGTCCTTGATGAGACGGCACGAACTATCCCTGATAAAGCGTCGAAAGTGTCGGAAGAAAAGCAGTTAGATGAAAAGCCCGCAGAGATGACTGAGGCCGAGGAAATTTCTGAGATAAATCAAACGTCATCAACAGTCTCGGGTTGTCGTAGCGAAGACTCTGAGCTGGGAATCGTTGGACCGGCAACAGCTGCTGAAAATATATTGCACGATGATGAATTGCTAGACCCGGCGAAAGACCAGGCGGAGACGGTTGCCGAGTGGATGGAGCGCTCTTCTTTGCACAAGAGCAAAACCACCCTGAAGAACAAAAACAACACAAAGGAATTGTCTGGTCAGGGAGCAACAACCACCACGCGAAAGTCCCAGAGGATCGTGTCGAGCATAATAAAGCGTAGTATAAAATGGTGAGTATTATTTAGTAATTTAAAATCTTGAAATTTTTGTACTTTAGTTCCAGGGGTATTTTAACGAAACGAACGAACGAACGAACGAACGAACGGGTCTAGTGCCTTGGGCGGTTATGGTGTTCACCCTCGTGCAGTAAACGGCGTTCCCCTGATAATGACACGTACACACACAGAGGGAGAGGAAAAGAGACGGTTGAAGAGTCAGAGAGAGACAGCAAGGGAGGGATAATCCGAACGGTACCATAGAAACGGTACCCGGAGTCGCAGGGTTGGTCGTTGTTACGCACCGCATCCGCTTGGTGGGTACCAGTGAGAGTACGAACCAACATAATAAAGGACAGAGAAGCTGAGATGAAGAGGGAGAGAGAATGTAATCTGGCTTCAGCCACTCTACCACTAGCCGCCATCATTGGCAACGCCGACGCCGGTCTCTTTTTTCCCCCCTTGGACTCTCGGATTTCGCTGAGCAGAGCTTCTAGTTTAGTGTTTAGCAGTGTAGAGCTCTGCTTATGATACGAATTCCAACTGCTATTAACTGCCATGATAGACGAGGGGACTCTCAGTTGAAAGAGTCTTTGTCCTGGATGATGCGAGACCAAGTAATACCAGATGTGTCTTCTTTACTCTCTTCACTCCCGTTTTACTCATCGTGAACTCTCCCGAAGCCAATGAAGACAACGTGGCCTTGATACTGCTAAGATCTTTTATTCTAAAACCTGGTTTTTTTTTTTCTTCTTTTTTATTCTTCTCTTTTTTAGTTGTTTAGTTTGAAAGGCTGGACTTGAACCGTTTATTATTGCGAACTGTGTGCAAGACTACCTGCATTAAGGTCGCAGCTTTGGTACCTGGAAACCGGATGGGGAACATGTGGTAGTCGGTATTGATGTGAATGAAAATAAGCAGGAGAGAGAAAGATAATAATAACAAATTTGATGATAGAAAGAGAGAGATGAGTATTTTTTTAGAATATATTATGGATAAAGAAGAAGAAGAAGAAGAAAGAGGAGAATAAAAAAGGTTAAGATATTTCAGGCTAAAAAAATATCCTAGATATCTTGGATGCCCGCATCTCTCGTATCGGTGGTTCTCCAAGTATTTCCTCCGCACATGTTTGGCTCCGGTAGAAAGGGAGCTAACGAGACACCAGTGGAGGGAGTATGGCTATATAGGCAGAGAGCCAGGGTTGGTATGGCTTGGACTTGGTAGCTTCGGATCGTGTCGGGTATTGATCCTACACGACACACAGTGGGGTGGCTAGGACCCCACCTCAAGGATGAAGGGAGTCCCCTTCTAGGCAGACTCGCTCCCTCGGCTGGTCCTCTTTCTTGTTTCTTCCCACGTGACTATCCGCTACCGAGTGAGACAGAGTATAAATCGAGGGGCTGATCCAATGCCACGTGAAGCAGGGTGTTTGCCCTTCTGGATCTATCAAGGGTATGGCAACGCGTGCACCAAAGAAATCCCGGGAGAGAACCATACCAGCCATCCAAGCTACTTGCCTATTTCAACAGACAAAAATTACTTTTTGAGATTCTAAAAAAAAATTATTATGTATACGCAACAGATGCTCCGACCATGTTCAAGGTCATCATTCAAAATAACATATTTTTATTTTTTATTTCTTCATCAGTCAAGCGATTTTAAGCTCACGGCCTCAGCATGTTTTTTCAACAACTCCAAGTAAATATCTATATATATTTTTTATTTTGTTTTATTTTTTATTTTTTATTTTTTATTTATTAATGAAAAATATATCCCGACAGGTATTACGTAATATAACAGCTAAAAAAATAAAAGAAATAAAATTTTTTATTTAACAAGAGGAAAAATTCGAAAAAGGGTCTTTTGGTACTCGGAGCAACATCACGTCAAGCTAATATCCTCGATCTCACTCTCACTCTCAGTGATATCTTCTCCCTTCTCTTGGTCCCCTCCATGAGCTACGACGCCCTTAGCGAGGCTCGCACCATCATTGGTTCACCGGTTCACGGTGTCTCGCGCGGACACGAGGCGAGCACGCAGCTGCTACCACTGTCGTCCTCGCCGTTATAGTGTGTACCTTCGTTAACGTTGACGTATCTAACGCTCTGGACCCATTATTTTTATTCACTTAAAACCTACACACAGTATATATATTAAATCTGTCTTTATAAATTAATTGTGAATAATAATAGTCGGCTATTATAGACTGGGATATTAATTAATTAATATAAATAGACACATCATTACATAGAGTACTGGTTCCCATAGTACTTCCCCTACTTACTCTCAGTGTCGTCCTTTCTTTAAAGCAGGGCGGTACCGATGCCCTTTCGACCTCTTGCGGTCGCACAACGTACGAGTGTTTTCGTCTGTCGCGCGCTCCTCACTCACCGGCGAGATCTCGAGTGAACAGTAGCTGCAGTTAAAGTTACTCTCTTTTATTTATGTACAACAAAATCTTCCAGTAGTTGTGATTGTGTGTTATTAACTGTAATGAAAAAATATATATTACAAGCATACCTGAGACATGTGTCACCGTAATATAATAATTATAAATAAAAATAATACAGTTTAATTTAAAATATAAGGTATTATCGTACAAAGACCTTACACGTACAAGTGCTAACAGTTTAAAGTAAACAGTGGTAACCTAGATTTAAAACTCGAGCGGATATTACTGATACCAGGATACCAACACCGGCAACTTAATTCCAACGTGCTACCAGTTTGTTTTCTCTGCAGTATACAAAGATGGCGTAAACAGTTAATATATTTATATTTATTTTTATATAAATATTTCAAATGATAATTAATGATAATAATATATTTTTACCGTAGATCCATAAAAATTTTACGGTGGCATAAAAATTTTGTGAAAAAATAGAAGAAAAAATAAAAAATGCCACAGTGTGCTGTTGCAACGTGTCGCAATAGTCATCGACGAACTCGAGGCCGACGTATCCGTTACCATCGATTCCCGCAGATACCGGAAGTGCGTGCGAGATGGGTACGGGCGTGCGGCCGGGCTCCCCTCTCAAATGGTGACATACCCTTCAACATCCAGACAGCGCGCATCTGTTCATTACATTTCACCAATGACTCGTACGAGAAGGATATGGAGCATCTAGTGCTAGGACTTCCGGTGCGCAGTAGACTGCGTCGTGGTGCTGTGCCGACAATCGGCGTTCCCGTTAACGTCCAACCGGTAACCAAGATGCTAATTGAGGACGCAAAGAGATCCATCCTCAAGGTCTCTAATGCTAAAATAATGTTGGACCGCAATAAAAAAGTTGACTCTGACACGGTATCGTATTATCCAACTGCTGGAAATCGTCAATCAAAGCGTGACGATACTCAAGATCGTTCTACTGTTGAGGATACCGTTTCTGGTGGTCCCGGTGCTGGTCCAAATGCCGGGAGAATCTATGAATACGGGAGTGTTACTGGTAGTAATCAAGACCGAAGAAATAATCTCGAGCAGAAGATGGCGGGGATCGATGTTCTACTTGCTCTTGGATTAAAACCTGCGTCTCGGTGAGTCAAGTCGTCACGGAGGAGAACGGAACTCGCGACCTTGGTGGCGTCACAATCACCAATTGGGTCGAGGTTTTTCTCTACTCAATGCGTGATAGTTGATAAGACGTATTATTTATAATAAAAATTCAAGCGGAACCTTGACGAGTCCAGTACGAGCGTCATGCTCAGCTCAGAAACGGATTTTTTTAAAATTACAATAATTACCTAACAAAAAAAATATTATGGAAACAAATATCACATGTTTCTAAATAATATTTTTTTTTTTAAAAAAGCTAATTCTTGTTGCATTAGCTTCAGTTAACTATTATTGTTACAAAAATATTTTTTTTTTCTTCATGACCTATTCCAAGAGATTTTACAGTCGAAGATCAACTTAACTCAGCCAGCTCGCCTTCGTCTTTGACCTCCTCCTTCTCCTGGTTCTTCTCACGTACCTCCTCCGTTCCCTTCACCCTCAAACTGATGCAACGATGGCGACGAAGCTCTAGTCGCGATTAGACCTGGTCGCCGCGCGCTTGTCACTCTTTCCCTTTCACTTTCTCGTATTTTTCTGTCTTACTTCCACCTGATATCTCTGTCCCGCTTGCTCTGCTCCCAGTCGCTTTTATTCTAACACAACATAACGTGTCGACACATGGTCGTAAACACAATCAACTTAAATTAAACGTGAGTGTCAGATAATAATACCATCTTGATTGTCTTGGTCACCATAGCCCGTATCAGTATCTATATCTATATCTCTATCTCTATCTCTATCTCTATTTTCTAAAACAATATACATCATCAATCATCATCATCATCTTCAATTTATATTTATAAATTTATATACATACATATAGATAGATATAACATTGACGTCACAACGAAAGGGAAGTTTTTTGGGGTGAATTATAACACATATCAGCGAGATGACACCAAAACGGCGGGAGTGCGGCGAACGGCACCGGGTGCAACGAACTTTCTAGTTGGCGGCGCTGTCGACCTCTTGTTCATCTATCTTTCTTCATGGTCTCACCGTACAATTATTCTCTCTTGCTCTTTTAGTAAGCCTACATAGAGTCAACCAACATCCATCCATCTACACAGCATACATACGTACGTAGAGACATATATAAATTTATATATATTTACTACCGATATGTATACAATACATAGAGCCAGTTAGTAAATATATATATGTATATTAAAGCCACGTCAGTGATAGCAAGCAGGGAGAGACTCTTTCGACAGAATGCGTTAACCCCACGCGGTCACCTTCTATTCTAGAGCATCGACGACGACGCTTCAGGGGCGACGGTTACCTCTTGAGCCCCGACACTCTTTCCTTTTCTTTTTTATTATTTTGTATTGAACATTCTTATATTTTTGTCTTGTATCTATCTATGATACGGCGCTACACCAAGAGCCACATGACCCTTAAAATTTTTCTATGGAACCCTTTTACCCTCCTAGTAATTAATAACTAGTAATAGTTTAGTACGAATATTTATATGAATAATTTAATTTATTTGATGAATCTTTGTTGCAGTTTAAACAAGATGCATGCGATGGAGTGCGCCTCGAGCCCTGGTAACAAAACCGTCAATGACAAGAAAGATGATACCACGGGAGATTCACCAAAAGTGCCGCAGAGTCGTCAGAACGGTGCGGCATTACCGGAGGAAACCGCGACTGCTACCTCTGTTACGACTGGCCGGGTTAAAGTTGAGAGAATTCAAAATAGTCTTGTTAAAAAAGAGCGTCAGTCAGATGACGAGGATTGTAGTCAAGTTAAGAAAAAGTCTAGAGTACTGCCGAGCAAAGAAACACGTAAACGACGGTCTACTGACGAGACAACCTTTTCTACAAATGGTAATCCTAAAAGAATATGCTTTGAACAGAGAGAAAGGTTCATTGACTCTCTTGTCGGGTGTGACAGAATCAGCGCCGAAGAATTAGCTACCCGAGCTGATGAATTGAGAGCTGAAGTCCAGGTTTTTATAATTATATTTTAGATTTTTTAATTTATGTTGAAAGTCTGATTGATGATTTTTTTTTTTTTTTACTTTAGGCGCTGGATGAGCTTGCGAGAGCCAAAGAGATGGAGTGGAATGAAATTTTAAGCATGAGGAAACTTAAAGAAGAAGCTTACCTGAGAGTTGAGAGAAAAAGACAAGTTATGGGTTTTCTAGAGAATAATAATGGTCAGATGTCTGACAGTTTACCACCAGCTAGTCTTTCGTTGATGTCTGAGTGGAGTGAATCCCATCGAGAAGCCAGTCAAGAACGCCGAGCTCAAGAGACTCCAAGTGCCACTGAAGTTACTCATGAAGAGAGAGTAAACTCGAGATTGCGGGTAGAGGCCGGACGGGAAAATCTTCAAGCTACAGAGGACGAAATTCCTCTGGCGATTTCAAAGGGCGATGATGAGGTGGCAAATTTGAGTCAAAAGTCATCGAGAAATGCTTCCGGAGTGTCTTCCAAGCACCAGCACCAGCAACAACAGCTTGTCGATGGACGAAAGCAAAGACGTTCTGCTGGTGAACAAAATTTAGATAATAGACAGATTGGCGAAGGTCGACAAGGCCCGATCGTTGATGTCAGGTCAATAATTGCTGATTACCGGTTACGGCATCCAGAAACGGTACCTCGTCGCGGCAGGAGGATGAGGAATTCTGTTAATGTTAATCTTGGAGCGGGCGGCGCGATGGTTGAAACAGGTCACGGAGATTCTAGACCTTCTAGCACCGACTCGTGCAAAAGTAACTCCAATGTTGGAGATGTTAATAATCCAATGAGTTTCAAAGACGTTCTTGTGCAATTTGCTAAACTTAGCCAACAGCAGGGTGAACCTGTAAAAACCCCACAAAATTATCCGGATGTAACTCTCCATCCTGTTGCCCCGACTACGGTTACCATAAATCCGGCGGCTTCTACTCCGCAAACGGGATCGCTTCTCCATGGAATATTGACTAAAAATCAAACGCCTCGACCTACTACATTCTCGCCGACTCTTGCTAGATTATTAACAGCGCCTGAAAGAGAAAGAAATTCCGCGGCGTCTACTGCTGTGATGAGCCAGCAGATAACTCACGGACAAAATCTTCTTCAGGCTTATCAAGGAACTAATCCAGTCTCAATCAGTGATCTCCTCTCTTCTTCCAAGGTAAAAACACAGTAATGATATTAAGATTCCATTTCAATCATCTGTAATTAATTTTCCAATGTTGTTTTATCCTTTATTCAATTAATTAATGATTTTTTTTTTTTTTTTTTTTTTTTTCAGGCGCGAACTGAAATTACAATTACTCCGGTGGTGAACACTCAGATACCGTCTACACACTTAAATAACGTTGTTCATGTGGTAAGTTAGCTAGTTATTAAAGTTTGAGTACTTTTATTATGAAAACATGATTTTAAATTCGTTATTATTGTTATAGGATGACGTTGAAGAGGACAATTCTCTTATTGATGAGAGAGATACCAGACGAGGTTCAAGTGCTCGTGATAATCGCGAGGACCGTGATGCTCCACCCCGTTGTCAAGGATGTCACGACCGTGCTGCTCAGTTTGTTTGTGCTGGCTGTGGCAACCAGTGGTATTGCAGTCGAGAGTGCCAGGTAATTTAAATTTTTAATTGGAAATTCAATACAATTGAAAATAAAATATATTTATTTTTAATATTATTGTTATTGTTATGTTTTTTAAGGTTTCCGCTTGGGACGAACACTCAGAAGTGTGTTCTGGTTAGCATTAGCAGAAAACTTCTCGACAGCGCTCATAGCTCGAGAAGGCAAACCCCAATGGGATTGAATCGAAAAAAAAATCTAGTCAGGGGAAAGAGATAAAAATAATTTTTTTTTCGTTTGCGATTCACAAAAGTGAGGATAATTATTATTATCGCGATGTTAATAAGAGTATTAATTTAATTTTATACGGCCTCCAGTTGATACAAAAACTAGATTGTTAAAAAAATCAAGACGTTATTATTTTTTTAATAATTGTATTAACGAACAATATTATTAATTTTAATTTGGATAAATTAATGCAGCCTCAAAATTTATACTAGCAAGTTTGAGTTTGTAATTTTTATTTTTATTGTAAAGTAATTTTTTTTGTTAATGGTTATTATTATTAATTCTTTAAGTTAAAATGTAAAAAAAAAAAGTATACTCTAGCATTTTTTTGAGGCTGATAAATTCAGCGTGAGACTTATCTTAGAAGCTCATGTGCTTTTGAAAACGATTTGAAAAAAAAATCTTTCATTTTTATTTTATTTATTATTATCACAATATAAATAACATTTGTTACCAACTTTTAATATAGTAATTAAAAAATATTTGTAAGAAGTATGAAAAAAAAAAAAAAAAAAAAAAAACACTTGATTAAATGGAATTGTCGATGGTAATTAGATTTTAATAAAACTTTTGTAAACTTTAGTATATTTTTAAAAATCGATAATTCTTTGTATAAGTGTTAGTTATTCATAATTAAATAAATTATCTTACATTAAAGAGTAAGATTGAAGATACATTTTTATAATCTTATAAATTTTCAAGATTATAAAAATTAAACAAATAAAAGAAAAAAAGATTATGACTCTGTAGTCCAAAGTACCTACAGGTAAAACGTAAGCTTATATACAAAATAAAAAAAATATATAAATATATATTTTTTCCCCGTTTAAAAAATGCAAGACCAAAACAAAGTTTTCAATCCTACAATCCGTTTATGTGTAATTATTTTAAATAAACATACTGATGTAATATATAAATAAAAAATTTTTAAATTTATTATCAATGAAAAAAAAAAAAATAAAATAAAATTTAATTAAAATTAAAAATTTTTTTTATTTTTATTAATTACATAACAATTTGACAAACCTTGAAATGGATCTTTTACTCATTTCAAATGAAAATTAATCTAGCAGACATTTGTTAATTTTAAGAATTTTTTAACAAATAAATTACAGCAAAATAATGATAAAATTTTGAGACGTAGAAATTGAAAAAAATTGAAAGTGCAATTTTTTTTAAATAATTTTTTTGAACAAATTTGGTGATGCAAAAATTTTTTTAAATTGTGAAGTAACTGCTAACTTAAATTTCATTTATTTCAATTTTTATTACAAAAATTACAAAATCTTATAAAAATGGTTAAAAAATTAATCTATGAAAATTAAATTAGTCGAGATCTGAAAATTTTTATAATTTTTTTTATTAAAAAATTTAAAGAGAAAAATTTCACATGTTGAAAATTTGAAAAATTAAGTGTACAATTTTTTTTAAGTATTTGGTTTACATCACATTAAATTTAGCTGTCATTTAATAATTGTTTTAATTTTTTTAACAAATAAATTATAGCAAAAAAAAATTATTAAAAAAATGGACTTGTAGAAATTTAAATAAATTAAAAATGCAATTTTTTAAAAATAATTTTTTAGAGCAAATTTTTTTGTTAAAGAAAATTAAAAAATTGTCAAGTGACAGCTAACTTTAATGCCACTTTTTTTACTTTTAATTTAATTGATAAATAAAATCAAAAATTGTCGAACGTTGCATCAGTACAAATATTAGTACTTATAATTATTTATCTCTAACTAAGAACGTCAATTTTTAAACAAATTAAAAAAAAAAACACCTGCGATTTTTTTTACCAACAGCTGCTTCCGAAAATGACTGACAGAGTTTGTCAAAAACTAGCAAAGCAAATTGTAAACAAAAACATTTAATTAAAACGTGTATTATTAAATAATTAATTAAGTAAAATTAAAGTCTAATGTTATAGATAAATAAGTGAAATATGTCTAAATTATTAGATAACTTACCGGAGCTCGTTTCGTTTGTAGAAACTACTGGATTAAATATACCACCGTCAGTTATAAGGTAAGGTTATACTTATAAATTTCATGCTACTGAATATGACATTCAAGTTAGCAGTCACTTGACTATTTTTTAAAATTTGTTTTAACCAATAAATTTATTCAAAAAAATTATTCTTAAAAAATTTAATTTTTTATTTTTTTAAATTTCTACGCGTCAATTTTTTTTATCATAAATCATTTGTTACAAAAATATAATAATACTAAAGTTAGCCGACGTTTTTAATTTTTTGATTTTCTTTTAATTATTAAATTAAAACTAAAAAATATTTTTAAAAAATTTCACGCATTGTTTTTTAAGTTTTTTACAATTGAAATTTTTTTTTTATTTTTTTGTAATTATTTTTTCAATAAAAAAAATTAATGCTGAAGTTAGCCGTCAGCTGTCAATTTAAAAAATTTTAATAACAAATCAATTACAATAAAAAAATGTTTCTAAAAATTTTTACTTGTAATTTTTATTAATTTTCACATGTGAGAATTTTTAATTAATTTTTTTTTTAATAATTTAATTGCTACGAAATTCTAAAAAAATTTTTAATGTCTGTCAACTTCAGTGTTATAAAAAAATTCTAAAAATTTTAGATGTCTGCTAATTTCAGTGTCATTAAATTTCAAATAAATTTATTTCCTTATATTAATGCCAATTAATTTTCAGAATTATTTGTGAGTTATTGGACTTGCGGGTTGCTCCAGAAGACATTTACAAAATTCTAAGAGATTTGTCTGTGCCTCCAAAGACCGACGAGGCTGGAAGTTCAACTGCGTGATGAATAATTAAAAAAAAAATATTAATAGTAAACATAAATTTTATTTTTGGTAAGTTATTAACTAAATATTATTACATAAAATTACATTGAAAGTTATAAAAAAAAAAAAAAAATTAAATCAGCGAAGATTTAAAATATTAAAAATAAAGAAGCTAAAATAACCCTGATTGTATTGCTATAAATGTAAAAAATGACATGAAAGTTTGCAGTCACTTAATTATTTTTTAGTTTTTTTTTTTTAACAAATAAATTTGTTCAAAAAATTATTTTTGAAAAATTGCATTTTTAATTTTTTAAAATTTCTACATGTCAATTTTTTTTGCCATAATTTATTTGTTAAAAAAATTCTTAAAATTATCAAATGTCTGCTTAATTAATTTTCATGTAAAAAAATTATTTTTCTTTCATTCCAGAAATGGTTAAAGGTGGTGAGTTAACGTTAATTGTTTCAAATTTGGAATCATCCATGTCAAGATTAGTAAGCAAGTGGGCGAGTACATCACGACGTCTTCTAGCAGCGGCTTTTTCTGGACACTCAGGCTAAAAACAATTAAGCTATTAATTTCTATGTACAGCAATTGATCTAAAAAATATAATAAATTCACAGAAAATTTACCTTAGGACAGCTCTCTTCATCAATGCAAGCCGTAATTGAGCAGTCAATAGTAATACTGTTGTCTTCACCAAGTTGCTTAGCTGTGTACTCGGAAGTAAACTTGTTATCCTTCCGGGTCCATTCCCGGATCTCAGGATCAGTTGGATTGCATCCGTAATTGATTTCAACTTTGTCTGATTCGTTGTTAGCCGAAGTAATAACACATGATTCGACAAAGATCTTCTTGTACTGAGCCAAAGCTTCCGAAGATCCTGATACTTCAATTTCCAGTTTGACCTTGTCTCCTCCAGTAACTTCATCAACTTCTTTGTCTTCACTGCTGAGTAATTTCAAGTCACCTTGCAGAGTTGATTCGCTCGTCAGTTCAATAGGAATCATCTCAATCTCAATATCTGATTCTTCAACGTCTGTCTGGTTTTCGGCTGGAGGTGTAGCCTTGACTGTTACGTTTTTTGAAAATTTAAGATTCTGAACAGGTTGCACTTGACAACTACCAGACCCACGGGATTTTTTAGTTTCATTTGCTTCATTAACGTACTCAACAATAATGCTAAAGTTTTTACTCTCGTTTGGAACACAAGCTTTATAATCCACCAATAACGTTTCTTCAGCTCCTTTTGAAAATTCTTTTTGACACACCGGATCCGTAGAGTTTTCAAAATAAAATTTACCAGCTGTATTCGCTTCTGATGTGTATTTTACGCTGACATTTGTTGATGAACAGTGGACAAATATTTTCGTTGTATTCTGAAATCAGATATAAATTATATATCTTGTTATTATATACTAGCAATAATTAAGTAGTCTCTTGTAGTCTCTATGTGACTGCCGAGACTTGTGAACTATAAATAACTAAAATTTTGCTTAAAATTTGCATTAAATTAATGAATTTTGTTAAATTGCACTGTACTTTTTTAATTATTGACGTTTTTAAAGATATAAGCTCATTCCGATGTTACACTCATCAAGAGCTTTCATTTGAATACCTACATGCATTTTTTATATATTTATCATATATACATATATATAATATATATCAATATATGAAAAGTTGATGTGGGTACTCAAATGAAAGGTCTTGATGAGTGTAACATCGGGATGAGCTTATATCTTTAAAAATTTCAATAGTTCACGAGATACAAGGTAATTTCTTAATTATTGATATTTTTAAAGATAGAAGCTCAACCCGATGTTACACTCATCAAGAGCTTTCATTTGAATACCCACATAAATTTTTCTTATATTTCATATATTTATATATTCCACAAATACCATATATATAAAATATATAAAAAATGCCATGTGGGTACTTAAATGAAAGCTCTTGATGAGTGTAACATCAGAATGAGCTTATATCTTTAAAAATTTCAATAGTTCACGAGATACAAGGTAATTTCTTAATTATTGATATTTTTAAAGATAGAAGCTCAACCCGATGTTACACTCATCAAGAGCTTTCATTTGAATACCGCGAACAAAATTTGGGAGTTTGGAAAAGGTGAATAAATACTCGGTGCAAGTCAAAGTAAGTATTTCAATATCATTGAGAATCCCAAAGTGCAAATAAACAAAGATATTTAACGAGACGTTTAAGAATTTAAGTAATTTAAGGTCCAGTTTTTCAATTCAGGATAAAAGTATTATTATTATTGCCAGTATATATATATATTTAATCATTGGATAAAATATTATCCTGGATTAAAATACTGGCTCTAATTATTTTAAGAATTTAAGAATTAAAAATTCATGTTCTAGTTTTAGCTTAATAAATAGTTAAGTATTTAAATTGAAGTTTATAATGTGATGGAATGATATCTAGACAATAAGAGAGATGTTAATTAAATATTTTTCTACCAAATTAATTTCTAGGGCATCAGGTTGAAATAAATAAATAATAATATATTGATTTAATTAAAATTTTTTACTTACCATTTTTTCTTCATCAGCTTTGACAGCAGAAGCCAAAATCGCAAGAACAATTACAGTTTTTAGGCAAACCATTATTGAACTAATTAATTCAATTCAACGATTTAGTCGAATATACTAAACTAAAGATGATCCGCGGCTTATATACTACTCTCTTATCCTGATTACCTCAGATAACATTCTTAATTTTGAATAACGGCACGCACGGAAGAGATTTGTACGCATAGACGTGCTTTAAATCACCAAAAGATTTTTGTTTTTGTACGATTATTCATTTTTATCAACAGAATTTATATCTTTGATTAATTCTGTTTAATTAAACAGTGAAAAATTTATGATTAAAACATAATTTTTACTTGGAATTTTTTTTGAACGACATACTAATATTCTTCAAGTATTCTTATAAGTAGAACAACGTCAATTCAATTAATATAATACAAAAATTTTTAATTTAACTCCTTAGTAAACTAATTTTATAATTTTAAAAATAATTAAGGTCTTAAAATAACAGGTAAATATTTAAAAAAATTAATAAATTTATCATTAATTTTAATGATTTAAAAAATTAAGATACAAATATTTTTTTAATGCTAAATAAAGTAAGCAATATTAATTTGTACAATTACAATTACAGGTTTCATTGAATGGATTATAAATAAACCAATAAAGATACCAATTCCAGGAACAATTAGAAGTTTCCGTTGAATTTTTAGGTAATTCTACGCTCGAAGTAATTTTTAATTTTTTTTTCAAATTAATTACTTGAGTTGTGTTAACAAATGAACATTTAACACTGTACCCAATTGTCTTATTATTATTCGACTTGACAATTAAATTGAATGATGACCCATTTTTATTTACCGTCGAACAAGTATCATGTTTTATATTAAACATCGGTGTCGTAACATTTTTATAAGTTTGTTTGCAAATATTTTTGCGATCTTTTACGTACATTACTCCAGTGAACGGCTCACTTTGCGTCAATTTTATTTTTGTTCCATAAAAAGTGCAGGTGACATTTAATCGTTCAGTCGAAATCTGTCAAAAGTCCATTTGAATATAAATAATATTTATAAAATAAATTTATTCAAACACTTACTTGTGAATGGGCGAGAGTTGCAAATAGTATCAGCAAATAGTTGAATGGATTCATCATTAATTATTTAAACTTAAATAATGACTTGAAGCACCAGTAACAGAGAATATAAATAAGGACTTATATTTATTGTAAGTATTTTTGTATTTATTATTTATTCCTAAAGTACGTGATAATGATAATTAAAGGAAAACAGATATTTGAGTATCGAGTATTCAATTGTTCCTTTAATTGTTTAATTTTTTTAGTTTTAAACTGATAACTCACTTGTTTTCAGTCACTTGGGTAAAAAAATTGATTTTATTTCTACAGTAAATATCAAAAAGTTAATTAATTAATTTATTTATTTATTTAAACACATGCCACTGCTATAAATATATAGTAATTTTAAATTAATAATTAACGGGCTCGTAAATTTATCCGCAAAACTCATACTTATTTTTTTTTTTAATAAAATCGAAGAGTAGTAAAACAAAAAAGGTAAACAATATAATCATTTCGATTGTTTAGCACCAGCTCGAGCTAACTTATCAGCCATTTCGTTTCCATAAACGCCTTTGTGTCCTCGAACGTGATTCTATCATATAAACATTGCGATAAGTCAAAAACCAGACAAGATAATTAATTAGTATTAAAAAAAAAATAAAAAATAAAAAATCACTTACAAACTCAACATCAAGCTCGGACAGAACTCGGTCCATTTTTTGCAGCTCTTCTCTATTAGAAACAGGCTCTTTTTTGGAAGTTACCCATCCCGTGGCTTTCCACTTATTCATCCACTTGGTTTGACAATTTATCAAAAATTTAGAGTCAGTGTTGATTCTTATTTTATTTATGCCATTATCTTTGGCAACTTTCGCTGCTTCAATTACAGCTTCTATCTCAGCACTGTTGTTTGTTATCCGACCTTGTACTGGCTTCGAAACATTTCTATTTGCCGATATATAAATATTAGATTTTTAATTAAAAGCCATTGAAATTTAAAATAATTATTACTGTGAAAAAAAATAACTTACGAGGGATGATCATCTCCAAAATAAACGCCAATACCTGCTCTTGCATTTTTGGAACCATTGGAGGTACACGCGCCATCAGTATAAATATCTACACGACCGTCTCTATCTTTAATAAAACCACCATTGTTGGAGGATGAAAATGATCTTGATCTTAATATAATAAAAAATTAATATTTAAGTTCTCGTGCATGTTAAAAATATTTTAAATAACTTAATCTTGGGAATTTGGACAATAAATGAAGATTTTAAATTAAGGCAAAGTACCCAGTACTTGAATACTTATAAAAATGGGAGCAGTACTTTAACAGACTTTTCGAATTGTTATAATACAAAATCCGTATATTTATTATGAGTAATATGGGCATGTTATAATTATTCAATGATACAGTAATTGATTTCTGTAAGTTTTTTCAATTATGAATCAAAACAAGTATATTTTTGTTAACTTAAAAGTTGACATATCTAAGAATAGCCGGCAGATGCTATTTTTTTTTTTTATGAAAAAAGTATTGAACCGTAAACCGAATAATAAGTAACAAAAACGGTACATCATCTTATTAAGTAAAAAAAATTGTACCACCCAATGAAATAGTCTTTTCTGAATAATACGTATTTTTTGCAAATACATAAACTGTAATTTTTATATTTCATTTTATTTCATCTTGTAATAACTACTGTTAGAGATATTTTTTTTATAATGCTAATAATTTAAACTTATAAAGTAAATGAAAATTGATTTAATTTAATTTAATTAAAATTTAATTCTATTGAAATATTAATATTGTTTTTTACTTTATTTTTATTTTTTTTCGCCTATAACTAAATTTAATTGATGTAAATCTAATTTATAAATCCGATTGGCGTTTGAATGAATAAATAAATAAATAAATAAATTTATTAAATTTTAGCGTCTAACTATACCTCAAAGTTTTCAAAACGGTACCGAGAATTTGAACAAGCTAGGGCCATATAATTTTAACAGCACTCTAATCTCTAATACACTGGCCACAAAATTTTGCTCGTTCTCTTAATATAGATTTAATATCTTTATTTAATATCCACATTCCCAATATTAAATTATTTATAAAAAAAAATATTATTTTAAAATGAATAAAAATCAAAAATTTAGTACTAAAAATTATATTTACCCGGTGGAATATGATTCCGAACTGCTTGAGTTTGATGAATAATAATTCATTTCATTAGAATTTACTCTATTATATTTACTTTTAGACGCATTCGAATCTCGTTTAAAATATTTCGTGACTGAATTCTCACTGGAACTTGATGAATATCCACTGCTGTATGAGCTGTAACTTCCTTTAAAGAATAATTATATTTGAATAAGCAAAAAATTTTAAATTTATGATGAATAATATAACATACTCTTGTTACTGCAACTTGAACCACTGCGTTCTGCTATGAACGACTCAGCTTCATCTGCGCTAGCAAATTTTTTGAATACAGCCCCGGGATATTTATTCACTTCACTTTTACAATCATCCCTGGAAAATTTAATTATTTTAGTTTTTTCTATGATACTTTAAATTATAAATGATAATAAATAAATGTCTAAAATTTTGTTTTAAAGAATGATATTGAAACTTTCAAACTTATTATCATTTATTAGATTTTTAATAATCAGTTATTCGTTTTTCACAAGAGTTATCTATGAAAATTAAGTTAGCCGACATCGAAAAATTTTTAGAATTTTTTTTTATTCAAAAAATGATTATAAAAATTAAAAAAAAAATTTTATTTGTAAAAAACTTGAAAAACTGTAAGTGCAATTTTTAACAAATATTTTTTTGTTCTAATTTAATTATTAAAAAATAATTAAAAAATTAAAAACACCGGCTAATTTTAGTATTATGAATTATCAGATGTCTGCTAATTTCTGTATGATTAAAAAAAAAAAAAAAATTCTCAAAGAAAAAAGCGTACGTGTCTTCAAAAAATCATGACACTGAAGTTAGCAGACGTCTAAAAATTTTTGATTTTTTTTATTAATTAAATTACAACTAAAAAGATATTTCTAAAAAAATTACACTTTTAGTTTTTCAAGTTTTTTACATGTAAAATTTTTTTTTTTTAATTTAAAAAAAATTTTTTTTTAATTTAATAATTAATTGCTTGATGAAATTTTTTTGATAAAAAATTTCATGACATTAAAGTTCGTTGTCACTTGACAATTTTTTGATTTTTTTTAACAAATACATTTGTTTCAAAAAATTGCATTTATAGTTTTTTTAAATTTCTAAATGTCAATTTTTTCTATAAATTTTTTTTTGCCACAATTTATTTGTTACAAAAATTCTTAAAATTATCAACTATCTGCTAAGTTAATTTTCATAAAATTTCTAATAATTTTTAAATGTCGTCTAACTTCACTTTCATAAAAAATCTCACGAACACGTACAGGTTCGAAACAAAATTATTTTATAAATAAAAAGAAATAATTGTCAACTATTTTAAAAATTATTAATAATTACCAAGTATGATAAACTCCTGGATTACGTCCTTTAGCAACCGCGTAGTAACTCATATTTCCAGATAAACCTAAATAAAAAGTGCGTAGCACAGACAAACGTCCTCTCATGGGCGAAAGACGGTTATACTAATCTTGTTTACTGCGCACTTAAAAATCCCTTCCCCTCTTTAAAAATCAAACAAAGACCTTTTCTTAGGTTCTTGTAGTTTTCATTCATGTACTTCTTCAGTTGTTTGAACCTACGGGAAATATAAAATATAAAATAAAAAATATTACATAAGGCCTTTCGACTAGAATAATACCGAACGTACCAGATATCCAACAGTGTTGTATTATAATTTAAAAATTCATTAAAAATTTAGAAAATAAAAATTTAAAGAAAAGCAATTCTCTTCATTTTCATAATTTCACGTGCATTTATATTTTTTAACACAATTTTATAATCACAAAAATTGTTGGATATTCAATATTGTCAATAACATCTAAAATTGTCAATAAATAAATACTTACTCTCGAATTAAATGACAGATTCGTATTGACTATTATTTGAAATAGTCATAGTCAAATGTACTTATATTTGAATATTAATTTTTCACAACATTGCTTTTGTTTATCGCAAGTGTTTTGTCCAAATCATATGTTTATCTTTTTTATTATATTTTTTTTGTGTCCGAAAGGTTGATTGCAATGCTCTCTGCAAATGATGTCGGAAACTTCAATAGTATATAATAATAATAATAGTAGCAGGACAATCTACGGAAGCGGGAAAATCAAAAATACGATTAAATGATTAGTATTGTTAAAGAAGATTATAACGAAATTAATGATACTGAAGTTAGCGGTCAGCTGTCAATTAAAAAAATTTTTTTTTAACAAATTAATTACAATAAAAAAATGCTTCTAAAAATTTTCACTTGTAATTTTTATTAATTTTCACATGTGAAGCTTTTTAATAAAATTTTTTTTTAATAATTTAATTGTTATAAAATTCTAAAAAAATTTTTAATATCTGTCAAATTCAGTGTTATCGAAATTCGCAGACGTTTAGCAATTTTTTAATTTTTTTCATCAATTAAATATCGACAAAAAAAAATTGCACTTGCAGTTTTTTTAATTTTTTACATATAATTTTTTTTTTTATTTTTTTGTAACAATTTTTTCAATAAAAAAATTTAATAATTTTTAGATGTCGGCTAAATTAATTTTTGTTTAAAGAATTTACAATTTTTTAACCCTTTGAACCGTCCTAGGGGTAAAAGGATGCGTTTTAGGGGGAAAATGGTTTGAGTGAAGTAAAGCTAAAATTTTATGCTCTATAACTTTTATTTAAAACTTTTTTTCAAATTTTCTATTGGATTCTCGGAGCAAAAATAAATTCCAGTTACAAACTTTTAGTTTTATATTTTAGATATTTTGTTCTTAGAAATATTTATTTTAGAAAAATAACGTATTTTCTTTTATTAGTTTTTAAATGTGAAAAACACATTTAAAGCACATTTGTGCAGCTAGAATAAGAAAGCCTGTAAAGACTTGATTTTATGACCTTAGATACTTGAGTTGTACAAAAGAATCCATATTATACACTGTACAGTAAAACCAAATATTACGGTCTTAGTTAAGAAGAAAAACATGTTTTACTAAGGATAATACAGAAGGTTAGACTTCACAATAAAATAGTTTTAACATTATAGTTAGTCTGCGACTAATTCTCTCCCTACGATTCCTTTTTAAAATGAAGATTCTATTTGAATCACTCTATGTGGATAATAATCTTGTCTTTTCTCTTTATTTATAATTAATCCTATCAATAACTTCCTACATTTTCGAAATCAAACGCAAAAATCGTATTTCGGGGAAGTTTTTAATTTTTTTTTTTCACCCTCTTTCCGGGGGTTGAGAACTTTCTTACTTTGCTCACACAGTAAAAACACTTATTCTGTTAAATCAACACAAAAAAGTGTTAAATATGTAACATAAAAATTTTTAACACAATTTTTTGACGTAATGACGCAAAATTTTTTAATGTGCAGTTTTTTACGAATTTTTCTGATTAGTTCCATTTAATTTCAGCCGGATTTATTTATTTATTTATTAACAATTAAACCCAACAGCCAGAGCCGTTTATAGGGTTAATAATATACATAAAAAGTACTTATGAGTAGATAAATTTAGTTTTTAATTACAAGATAGCTATTGGACGCAGCTATGAGCAGAGAACTATAAAAAATGAACACCAAAAAAAAATAAAGAAATGTAAATTATTAGTTAAGTAATATAAATTATTTTACATAAAAATAATAATAATTGCACAATTAATGGTGCATCTGGTGCCATTTAATGATCAAGTTGCCAAGTGATGCAGTTCTATACTCTGTAGGACAGTTCAATTTGTAACATAAAAATTTTTAACACAATTTTTTGACGTAATGACGCAAAATTTTTTAATGTGCAGTTTTTTACGAATTTTTCTGATTAGTTCCATTTAATTTCAGCCGGATTTATTTATTTATTTATTAACAATTAAACCCAACAGCCAGAGCCGTTTATAGGGTTAATAATATACATAAAAAGTACTTATGAGTAGATAAATTTAGTTTTTAATTACAAGATAGCTATTGGACGCAGCTATGAGCAGAGAACTATAAAAAATGAACACCAAAAAAAAATAAAGAAATGTAAATTATTAGTTAAGTAATATAAATTATTTTACATAAAAATAATAATAATTGCACAATTAATGGTGCATCTGGTGCCATTTAATGATCAAGTTGCCAAGTGATGCAGTTCTATACTCTGTAGGACAGTTCAATTTTTTGTATCTGCCAAAAACTCGATTTCACAGTCTTTTTGACTGAACTAAAGTATGGAAAACCCAGAGCAAATTATAGTAAACTCTCAAAAAAGAACTTATTGGTGACATTCGCCGAAAATAAAGAAAAATTTATAAGTTTCAACATTACATTCACAAAAGAAGAGTGGTTAAAAATTAAGCCAATTGAATAGAGTGATTGCAATAATAAAAAATATTATGTATTGCAAAACGGTTGGACTACTACTGTCGCAAATTTAATGTATATTATTCAAAGATTACCGTGTACAACAACAACGAAATAGACAAAATCAACAGCGTTATGATTCTGATTATTACTTAGATAACGACACATTCGACGTTGGAGATAACATCCCTTGTGGAAATTTTTCGGACTTTTTTCGGAAAAAGACTTCCAAAGACTTCTAAAGACTTTCTCAGAGTTCTTAAGGGTTTTTTTAGAGAAAAGTCCGAAAAATTTTCACAAGGGATTACAATTTCCAGCAGCACAATGCGAGAAGCGTTCAGTGGTGAAATCCCAGCTAAATTTGTGTTAATTATGTCACAGGTTATGTGGGGCATTGAGACTTTATCACAACGCGTAGTGCGCCAACGAAACAATTCATTCGAAAAAATGACCTGTCACTGGAGAACAAAGACGTGAATTTGCGAAAGATTTAGAACTGCAAAAAGGAGAGTTGTTCAAAAAAAAACCTAATTAAAAAGTACCAAGAGTATGGTAAGCAGGCAGCTCCTATCATTCCTAATGCATCTGTCCTTAATCAAATCCGCCATGAAGGTAAAAAAATCCGTCTTGGTGTCCAAGGAAGCTTATGAGACTCATTAAAACATTTAAAGCATCACAACGTGGAATATCATGATGTAATCAGGCAAGTAGGATTTGACAAATTTTTCTAATTCTATTGGACCCATCAACAAATTGATCTATTCAATGATTTATTAACACTGAACCCGCAAGTGTCTTTAGATGCTACTGGGAGTGTAATTCGGAAGATTCCTTACGCTGAGAAATTACACTGAAAAATATCATCATGGCCCGATATTTTTATATAAAATTATTATTCATATCGGTTCTATAATCGTTCCAGTTTGCCAAATGTTAACGGAAAGACATGACACCAAGATAATTGCATTTTGACTTTATGCGTGGATTTCAGCAAAAGCTGACATCCCTCCGGGAATAGTAACAGATACATCGGATGCTTTACAAAATGGAATATGTATAGCGTTTTTTAACATGACATACAAGAAATATTTATCAAACTGTTACAGGTTTTTACTGAAGAAGAGCAAAATTTTACCACGAACCTATTTAAGGATTGACATATTGTTCACTTGATTCATAGTATGGCAACAGAAAAAAGTTTTTCGTCCGTTAAATTTGTCATAAAAGATTTTTACTTAAGAGCTATTGGTTTAATGAGCACTCTGAAAAATTTCACAGATATTGAAAAAATAATGAAATCATTATTAAATATAAGCCAAAATGAATATGGGTGCAAAAATGATACTCCATGAGTACTAACGAAATTAGAAACGTTTAAATTTGATGAAACGGTTATTGATTACAAAAGTATTGAAAACAGCAGTAGCTGTGACAAACAAAATCATTGTGATAGCCATGATTTTTTAAGGGTTCCGCACGACTTTTATCACACGGCCGCGCCGATGCTAAAATACGACACCAGTTCCGCGGAACCCTATTTTCAACATTAAATAAAAATTATTGTTTTCCAAGCTAGAGTTCCGGGAGTCGAGACTTTTTTTCAGAAATTTCATCCTCTTTAAGGATCTTTTTTCCGATTTTTGATATCACCAATAGTTATTGAGTTATTTACAAAAAACTGAGAATTTTTATTTTGGTTGTGTTTTTTGTTAATAACAAATTGAAATTTTCATCGAAAAAATAAAAAAACAACAACATTATTTTCAGAATTTAATTCCGCATCGAATGAGTAATTGTTCATATTTTTATCACAATTTCTAAGATTTTTATTAGAAAATTTACACAGGGTTCTCAGAAAAATGTCCGTTACTATGTAACATGGTAATGGTTACCATTTTACATATAGGATCAAGTTCTATTCTTTTCTCTCCGTGCGTCTTTTGTTATTTCGACGAAATCGTTTTTATGCATGTATTATTATATTTATGTTAAAATTCATAATGTTATATGTTAAATTGCTGAATATTGTCGTTTGTACTTCTAAATAAATAAATGAATGAATAAATAAAGAAAATGAATTATCTTAAAGCAAGAAGAAAAATTCTTGAGTCGAGAAAATTTTCTTGGTTTAAAAATTTTTCTTCTTGCTTCAAGAAATTCATTTTCTTTAACATGGTGTTCTTGGTTCAAGATTCTTGCTCTTGAGCCAAGTTAAATTTTTTATCAGTGTAGTAGTATGGAACAATGGCTTTGACTTTCTAGAAGAAAGTATTTCGAGTGATATTGAAAATGAAATGTTTTTCTGTAAAAAACGTAATGAAATTGTGAACGATCGAACATTGAATTTCGATTCATACTTATGTTTAAATGCGAATCATTTTTATGAAAAAATACTTTTTACCAATGTTACGTTCCAAAATTTTGGGGTAATTAATATTTTAAATAATTTAAGTCCAAATTTTGACCTCATTAGGATGTCAATAGACTCCAGGTGGGTCGTGTCACTGATTTATCCGCGAAGTACTTTTTAAAATTTAATTTATAAAATTATTTAATATTTACTTTTAATTTATCTGTCTTCAGGTAAGTGATAGATAAAGTGCCTGAACGCTGGAAATAATTATTAGGATATTCAGAGGATAAGATACCTGAACGCTGGCTATCGTTCTAGGTAAAGAAACCAGGGTGGAATGCTGATAAGCGCTCTCAATCCAGGATTGAGCTTTTAATAAATATCTATTGTAATTGATTAACAATTAATAAAAATTTATTTATAAGGAATTAGCAGGCTCAGTCTCGGACCAGCAGAGATTGCTTCTCCGGTAAGTCCTCGGACTGACTGTTCCAGAAGAAGTCTGGAGACAGAATGTCTTTTTTATAATTATTACAATGAGTTTTTATAATGCTTTTCAGCAACGATGCATCTCAGGTTACCCTA